>LUCG01237382.1:0-14557 GCA_001633085.1 Carthamus tinctorius
TCTCCATTTCCATTTCCAATTCTCTCCAATTCTTTTCTCTGTACCAAACACCACCTAAATGTTATTATCAATATTTTGTAATAGATATCAACCATTTATTTAGGAGATCTCCTCCATCTAGTTTGTCAACAAAATAATGTTTAAATAGCTAGTCTTTTTATACAATTACAAAGTTTGGACAATTAAGTGTCTTAAACCCAATATTCTATTTAGATATATTAAGTTAGTTTGGGTTGATTTTCAAGTAAAGGTCTATATAATTCTTTTTGACCTAATGGCAATTAATGGATTTAAATCTCACAAAATCCATTATGTGGTTGTTTTACACATAAAACATAAATTAAAATAGAAGTTTCTTAATACAATAAGCTTCTTCTTCTATGTTCTTAATGTTTTGTTGACCCAACTAAAACGAGTCAAACCTTGACCATTTCATTTATGTTTGAAATTCCTAAATGATTGACCACAAAATAATCTTTGAATCATTCCATTCGAATCCATGCACAAGTTACGTATAATTCTAAAAACAAATTAGCACAAAAAAAAAAGAAGCCAAATGTCTAGATAAAATTTATTCAAAAATCAAAATGAACGAATATGGCAAGTTAAAAGTATTTATTTTTGTTGGTTTACTTTAAAGTCGAATACAATAAATCAAAAATAGACGATTTTTATGAGGCCCAAAACAGGTAAGATACTACTGGTGGAAGCATAAATTGAAACAAAATAATATTGCGACTTGATTCTAATTCTTTTGCTACTAGAAATTTCAAACTATGGATATCCAAATTAATAAATCTCAACAACAACAGCATTGTACATAAAAAAGATGTTTTACCCAGAATGATGATAAACTGAATTCCAGTTATTTCTGTCGTTTCCGATCATCTTCCTCTTCATCAGAGTCGCCATGCTCACGAAAACGTGGATTTTTCTCCTGTTCAAATAAAGCCATGAAAAACGACAAAAATATTGTATGTATTTTGACCCCAAAAAAAAACACATCTAGTGTTGTATGATCATTACCTGTCTGGAGTCATGATCAGGGTTTCTTCGAGATTCATGTTCAGAACTCCGCTTTGAATTATCTGGGCCACGCCGGTCATCATCCCGATATCTCTTCCGATGGTAATCTATTGTTATACAGATACAGAGATACTCAATTTAAATGCAACACGGTCTCACAAAAATATACAAAAGGAAAGTAATTATGTGTACCTCCTCCTCTGCCATGTCGTTGGGAGCCCCCATACCCATGACCGCCTCCTCCATGTCTTCCGTCTGCAAGACTTGAAAGTCAACAAATGCACAAACAGAAAACTTCACAAAAGATACGATTAAGCCTTCCCACATTCATGTCAACTGCTGCTCCTTGTGTAGATGTGTCAACATCTTTTGAGATCTTCCAATTTAAAACAAGTTAAATTTATGATACAGTCAAAGACTATTTATTATTAAAAGGGGTTAATATCAATTAGAAGAATTTAAGATCGGCTTAGTTGGTAAGGCTCTATGTAAAAAGAAACCAAGTGGTAATATATCTATTTATTATCATAAAAGGATTACTACTTGGCCACTTTTTATACAGATCCTTTTTTTGCATGGAAACAGATATTTTAAACTGTAATGTCAGTAATATGGAATGCATAAAATAATCATAGTTTTTTTGTTCTACTATAGTACTATGTTCTGCAGTTGAGCATTGTATACTCAGTGTCCACCCTCCGATTTATGTGTTTGCTTAGACTTGTATTTGTCTGGCTCCATGTGTATTGTGTGCATATAACTGTTTCCACGGAAGATTAGATAAGAAAGTGTATGTTACCTTGTAGAGTCAATATTTATTAGTTTGCTTTCGTGTTGGTAGATAACCAAGAGGAGCATTTGCTTTATCACTTTGTTATTCTGCTTTTTGTTTATTCTTCTGATTTTCTATAGTCGGAATTTGTAATAGCTTAATCGTGTTTTTCTCTTAGGCCAGTAATGAGAGCTGTAACGATCCATGAGGCCTTGCAAAGGCAGTTACAGGATAAATTCATGGCTTGTATGATGGATTCAACAAGTATCAAATTTTCATGTTACACAGCCTAGCTGTATAAAACTTCTCCAAAAGGCCTGACTGCACTCAAGTATATCAAAGGTAGCAAGTAAGTTACCAGTGAAGAAGTCTGCATGCTACATAATAATGGCTTCTATTTTAAATGTTACTTCTAGAGTTGTTGCATGATGTAAAATCTAGTCAGGCAGTATGAACGAGTAGGCATTATACATGTCAACAGTAAAAGAGTAATAAATGGTAATAAGCGAGTTGTGAACTTACAGTTGGGAGCCATAGGAGGTGGCTGGAAAGATCCCAATGACCCAACCCCATAATCCACTACCTGCCTTTGTTCTTCTAACTCTTTCTGCACTAATTTTCCATAACCACCTCTATGTATGACCAGTCAAGGAAAGCTGAAGCAAATGATCTAAGTTTCCAAGTTCAAGTCGAATGACTCATATCAAAAGAGGCATCAAACTCTAAGCTCATGAAGTCAGCATGCTATTTTTTTCCAATAAAGGGAAACAAAAATAGAAAGAAAGTCACAACCAAAAAAAATCAAGGGAAAGCATGGTTCAACATCCTTGTCAGAAAACCATTGTAAAGATTAATGTAGCATGCTCTGAAAATTAAAACATTTTAGAAAAAAAGATAATAATTAAGGACAACTATATTGATCTGTCATAACACAGAAGATGACGGTGTGTTTTGCAGGCAGCAAGGGAGAGTTGGCAGAGGTAGATTGACCAATAAGATGGGGCCATGCAATTACAATTTAATACAATGGAACAGTATGATGCGATATAATCAGATTCCCTTCAACGGTTCGACAAGTTTTGAGGCATCTGTGACTAAAATAAGCAGCAAGATTATGATAACATCAGCGACCAGCAATTTCAAATTGCAAAGATATTACTTCATTTCCTGAAATTACTAATGGTTAGACTACCCCAACTAGATTGACATTCGAGATTCTTGTTGAGGTTGTTTTGGTTGTTGCATTCCATTCAGCATGCTTGATTAGGTGTATGGTGTTGCTTGCTAGAGGAAATCTAGTTCTTTTCCCAGTCATTATGCAAGTCAAAACAATTAATCTTATGTCTTATCCTATATGGAAAGAGAGAGAAAAAGAAAAAACAAGATAGCAACTCATTTCATAAATGATGAAACAATTCACAAACGATTTCATTGGTTAAAAGTGCATGCAGATAGCACTGGCAAGCTAAGAACTACATCTCAGAGAAAGCTTATGTAGTTAGTGAAACCAAGATAGATGATTTTAATAATCTAGCATTTGAAAGGATATCAGGATCATAATCCGTGCGATATTCATCCCTCACCTGGACAAGAAAACATAAACCATACTGAGTATGAATAAAGTAAACATAGAGATTAGATTAGTAAATGTTATAACATCACCTGTCCACCACTTCGACCACGACCCCACTGCCGTCCATCCTGGAATCCCCAATCAAAATCTACACGAATAGGACGGTCATCAAGAATAGTCCCACTTATGTATTTCACTGAATCCTCAGTATCTTCCCTAGAGTAGTACCTGAAAAGGCAAACTTTAAAGCTAACTTCTTTTGACCAGATGTTGAAAAAGAACTTGGGCTAAACTTGTTATAATATCCTTTAATTTGCCCAAAACTCTCAAGTATCAAAAGTTGGTTAATCAAGGTTCAGGGCATGAAACACCCTGGAATGGGGATAAGATGCTTCTAACTTAATTGATAGAAAAAATTTCTCCTCTATCATGCAACAACAAATAGTAACAAAGGACACAAACCTCAAACAAAATATTATGACAACATGGAATCAATTCTGATCTGTGATTGATATATCATAGGCAACTAGGCCGAAGCTTTTGACTAAATATATTGAGCTTTTGACTTACATGACAAAGCAGAAGCCACAAGGCGTTTTTGTATTCTTATCCAAACCCATGACAATCTTTTTAATCTCTCCTGCTCGAGAAAACAACTCATAGAGTTGTTCTTCAGTAGTATAGAATGACATGTTGCCAATATAGACAGTGGTTGAAGTTTGGAGCGCATGCTCATATTCTTCTTGTGTTCCTGGAAACCTTCTATCACGATATGCTGAAATCTTGTTTGGATCCTGACATGAAAAATACATGCAGCATGTAGATAGCAAGAACACAAACTATAGACAAAACAAAATCCAAGAAGCTATTGCATTCACTATACTGGCTTGAAGTAAAATTCTTATGACGCATTTTATAAACCAATCTCGTCACATTCTACAATCTTGACACAAACTATAGACAAAACAAAATCCAAGAAGCTATTGCATTCACCATTCAGAGTCCTGATTTCATACTCAACAATTACCAAACCAACATATTTCATATTGCACCATATCATAAGAGCCTCTTAATCATTCTGACCACTTAATCATCCAGCACCAAACCATTCAGCAACTGCCAAACAGCACCTTAGCTGATGCTAATTATCATAATTCATAACTCATATGAACCTCAAATATTCTTCAAACTTGAAATTTCTAAACTATGTTATACTACTATGGGTAGAAGTGCAAATTAGTTGACTTATCTTTTTACAGAAAGGTTCAAGAGCGAGTATTTGGTTCTTATAGCATAATGGTATATATGAAATAAAAAGCGAAAATCAGAACGCATATAATAGAAGTTGAGAATTTGGTATTGAGTAACCTATGTGCTGATAATATATTAATTTCCAAGAGCTGTATATGCACAAAACCGAGGCAAAGAGATGAAACCATGCTAGTTTCATTCTATGTTGCTACATATTCTAGAAAATTAACTTTGCATGAGGTCATGTTTTGTCCAAAAGAAGGTTGGGTAACACCAAGTAACAAGCTGCTAGTACATGTGTGTCTTCCTTTTTAGTATGCACTTACTGAAAAAGTCTAGAATTTGAACATCCAAAACGAATCCTTTTGTCATAAAAATAATGCCAATCTAACATCAAAGAGAAGACACTAATATTACCTTAAACAGCAAAGCCATTGCACCTTATCTGAAAATGAGAAGTGGCTTGTGTTAGTTCGAGTTGATAGACATGTTCACAAGAACAACTGATAACTTAGATGGATACACACACACACACATATGCATATACAATTAATATATATTTAGCTGCCATATCTCCTTTGGGCAGCAACAAGTGTCACCAATTTTCCTTAAATATTTTAACATGTTGACCTATGATAATCAAGTACTCAAGAAAACATCACGAATAAGTGGTGCATCAATTCTACCCTTATACAAAATATGTAAACCCAAAATTCTCGTAGCAAGCTGTTCTCTAACTTCAATAACTAGATTCAAGAGTTTCTCGGGGTAAGGTTGGAGAGGTGGAATTATTAAAACAATAGCCTTCAAATTTAATTACTAAAACCTCTTTGATGTATAGTTAAAACAGTTTAAGATAAACCTGGACCTTTCTCCAAAGCTTAAGCGGCCAGTACATTTTGTGGTTATATTAGAAAAAGTCAATCTTCTAGTTTGAATCATGAAAAATTATGCTTTTTTTTTTGCATTATTTGCTTTTCTTTTCCTTTATACCCATTTGAACAAATATATGACAAATGACAGGCAAACTCACCCTACTGTCTATGATTGGAAGTTTTCCTCTAAACTAGGATTCTTCTTCAGCAACTTAACCAGGACCAATCCAGGAGTTCTCCTGACCAGGCAAGTTTGTGCTGAATAAATTTGCACACCAACACAATCTGAACTCAAGAGGTTATCAATATGAAATATGAAAATAACACAAGTTCTGGATAGAAAAGATGACGGTACAAGATAAACTAACTCATTTTATTGATTAAACGAAATTCGATTAGTCAAACAACATGTCAATAAACTCAATCAAACAAACCCCCAAATTAAATTAATCCAAATAAACTTCAATTAATTATTGTGTCACTAAAACCTATGAAAAGAAAAAAATCTCAACCAAAATGTTAATGGCTTAATCACGTGAGCCTCAGACATGTGCTCAACAAGCATATCATCATATATCTAAAGATTGATAAGAGAACAGAAATGAACATTTAGGGCCTGTTTGGTAGTGGCTTAAAGAGCTTAATGGGCTCTTGAGCTTATTCACTCAGCTATATACACGTGTTTGTTGGTGGCTTAATGATTTATAATAGAGCTTACCGATTAAGTTTTGAAAGGTTACACTTATGGGGACAGACACCCTATTTCCTTTCTTGCCCTTTAAAATACACAGAGAAATAAAATAACATCTGTTCCTCCCATTCCTCTCAATCAAACCTAACCCCCACACTCCATGCTCTACCCACTCACCTCCCTCCTTCCTCCCTCTCGCCGGAGCATCTCGTCGGAGCAACTATAGGTTGTTAATAAAGTGTCGCTCATCTCTCGTTTAACCTAAACCCTATTTTCCCAAATCACAATACAATCTCACCTCAAAAACCTCCCACGCCTCTTCTTCTCCAAGCCGTCGACAGAGCTGTTGCTGCTGCTCGCAGATGCCGGAGCACCCTACTGCTGCTGCTCGTTGTTTTCATCTATTTGAGCACCCTCTCCTTCCTTCCCCTTTTCTTCGAAGTAGAAGAAATGTTCATGCTGCTGTTATTATTCTTGATTGAAAATCGTAAGGTGTTGTGATTTTGGAAAAGGGTAGTGGAATAGAAATTGGGAAATTGCAAGAAGGAGGTGAGTTGAATTCAGCATAACAAAAATGAAATAAAATAAAGAATCTAGAAGGATGAGAAAGGTTTCTCTTGTTCTTGAATAAAAAACATTTCAATTTTATTAAGAATTAAAGAGAAATGGATGAGGCGATAAAGCCCAGGAAGAGATCATTATTGAATAGTGAATACAAAATACCTATCATACAATTACAGAAGATAAATGAATAAATCAAAAACTGTTTGATTTTTGGCTTAAAATGAAAATAATATTTCTTCTATTTTAATTATAAGTACTTATATAATTTTGTTGTGATTATCTCATTGAATTCATATAAATATGTTTGATGATGTTTTTGCATTTTAGAAATTACTTAAATTGATAATATTTATTGTTCAGAATCAATATTCAACATATTTATCAAACAATTATGTTAAACATTGCTTAATATACAATAAGGGTTAAAATAGTCATTTCTAACATTCAGACTATCTATTCAGCACAACAAACAAACAACAATGTATCTCAAATCAATAGACACAGACAGAGTAATCCAAACAGACATCTTTATCTATAAAGGACTTAATGAAAAAGCAACCAAACATCCCCTTAGTATGTTCCAATACCTTTTCCATGTTTCATACTAAGTACATATGATATAGGAAAAATTAATGTAGAGCATTGCACAGGCTATATCTCAAATCAATAGATACAGACAGAGTAATCCAAACAGACATCTTTATCTATAAAGGACTTAATGAAAAACCAACCAAACATCCCCTTAGTATGTTCCAATACCTTTTCCATGTTTCATACTAAGTACATATGATATAGGAAAAATTAATGTAGAGCATTGCACAGGCTATATGACAAAAAATAGATCAAGCTTCCGTGTTTCATGCCGAGTACATATGATATAGGAAAAACTAACGTAGAGCATTACACAGGCTATATGACAGAATAGAGTCAAGTTGCTTATTATAATTGCTTTTAAAACCCATATTCTTAATGTGACTCAAAGCTGCTACCCTTTGGTCCCAAAAGAGTAACTATATCAGTTGCTCAAAGACTTGTCCCAACCATGTATAACTTGGGGGGCTTGATAAATGGTAGACCAGAAAAGTAATATCCTTTAATGTCTAGTATGCATCAAAATACATCATGACGATAAGAAGCACCATGAAACAAAAATTGGATACATTTCGTCATTCGAAAACCTTTGAAAAATGAAATATCCTTAGGGAAAGCTCTGGTTTCTGTCAGCTGAAGGGAGGCCCAAGAGATGAGATTCTAACCTATGTGACCTTGTAGATATAAGGGAGAGCCGTCTTTACAATGGATTATCCCCATGATGGCTCTATCGAAACCAAGTGAGCAACAACATTCCTCACCATTAGAGTATCACTCACAAAAATAAATAGGTCAAGAAAGAGGGGCAAAAGCTTATTGTTCATTATCCATCAAAGAATAGCCTCAAACAAAGTATTGAAATCGCTAAGCAGAAATCCAGAGGAACTGCCTTGTGATCATAGAAAGCTAGTACTGTAATCGTATGAAACCTAGAGATTTGATAACCTACAAGCTTCGAAGAAGATATAAACCATAATTAATTGCTAAGCCTAACTGCCTAAGATTACCAATCTGAATATCTAAAAAACTCTAACCATATTGAAAGGTGATTTTCCCTTAGATTTAGACCATTCAAAGGACTTGTGTCTTCGTAATATCTATTAACTCTCATAGGAATTGTCTTGATCGTCGGATATCATTAAGAAAGAAATAGGGGTTGGTTTGTCCTCCATTATGTGTGAGTCTGTGAGATCAGATATAAGAGATGAAATTCTTGTAAACCAAGAACCATCAAGAAATTTCATGCTTTTGTTCCTAATTGGCTGATCGGATAAACGGAAAGGGACAAAAGGCATACTGTCCCTACAATAGCATCCATTTCATTAGTTGAGCTGGTGTAGCTGTATTTTTAATCATGGTTGTAGCATGTATTATCATCAAATAAGATAAAAATTACTAGTTTCTACCTACCGCTCCCAAGACCCAATTTCAAAGTTCAAACAATTATACAATTACCCAATATCAAACTTAACTAATCCTGAAACCCTAACTTAAAAACCTAAGTGAGCAGGAAAGTGCATAACCAGGCAGAAGCTGAAGCAGAGACCACGAACAGGGGCACAGGGCGCTTGCCAACATCAAGAGGGGATGAGAGGGAGCTCTAAGTAGAAATCAAATGGGCAACATACTGGACCTGTATAAATAGACATTTAAATTTTCAAGGGGAGCCCATGCCCTCTAGGGCTCTAATATGTCGATTTTATATCCCCAAAAATACTGAAATCAGTATTTACAACAGATAAAAGGTGACTCTTTCTTCAATTCTAAAACAGATAACGACCGGTCATATGAACAGAATGCTACCTACCAAGGGGCATTGCACATGAGCACCCCCAATTTTATTTTTTTTACAATTGCAATCAACCTCACGACATTGCACTTTAGCAGAACAAAATTAAGAAATCAATTTCATGGAACATTATCTTTTATTACAAAAGGGCAACAGAGAAACCGAAAATTTCCTACAATTTCAAGGATGTCATGAAAGAGTATAACCTAAAATATTTCGAAGGAATCAAGGGAATCAGTTTGTTGTAAGAAAGAAAAAAGGATACATATAATCGACTGATAATAGAATAGATACAAGTTTGAAAGTTACCTTCTTGAGGAAGAGTGGTTGGGGAAGACGGCGGAGCAGAGAGGAGCGCCGCTGTTTCAATCGGAGAATCAGAAAACAGACGGCCAAATGGTTCGACGGTCCAACGCTTTCCTTCTCTTCAATAATATCTGTGGGTAGTGTTATGTGGTAGCCCAGCCCAAACTCTAAATGGGCCAGGCCCAGTCTAACCATTAACCCAACATTAAACATGGAAACTAAACTCATTAAAAATAAAAATGAGTCTAAACTTCTTTTAAAAAAATATATCAAGTTAAAATAAATAACACCCATGCCAAAGTGCTTGTAGTCCAGCGGTATTTGGTGTGTCTGTAAAGTGCCTCCATCCCTTGTGATTGGGTGTTCAAGTCCCGTCGTGAACACTGGTTAGGAGTAGATTTAGTGGGTGCATGTGTTTTTTTTAGATAAGTGGGTGCAAAAAAAAGACCCAAAATAAATCGATTATTAAGCCTACAACGCAATGGTTAGTGTGTTGCACTTCTGAACGAAAGGTCATGGGTTCAAGACCCATGTTTCCATGTGAAAGTTTTACCCGGTTAAATAACATGTTTTGGTTGAAATTCCCATGACTTACATGGATACATGCAACTCAACTGCTCCCTTAGATGGGATTTTGATTGATTTATTAAGTCTTATAGGACTGACCTTGTAATCTCCCACATTTCCGTTTCCTTCCTATGTGGGACCATTTTCATTGTAAAATCCCAACACCGTTGCGGTTTGGTTTGTGGTTTAAGGGGTTAAACCGTCCAAACTGGACCATGAGCATCTCTAGATGTGTGTATGATTTCTTCCTAGAAAGAAAAGGTAGAGCAGTTAAATTGAAGTTTTTTAGGTTTTGAGGATCCATATGTGGGCTCTTAACTCTCTTTTGCACGTGGAAATTTGTATTCTACTAGTGCCATGTGACTCAAAGTCCTGGTTGCACCTTTATGCTCTCATGCTGCACTTCATGAAGGTGGTCAAAACCGTCGCTAAGCTCATTTCCGACGACAACCACCTCGCCTTTTTGTTTTGCCATGGTCACATTAGTGGTTTGGCAACCACACCCCCTCTACCTGGTTTCTATATTAGCAATAATTCCAATACAATTCTCAAATTCGATTTAGTGAGTATTGCTTAGGGTTTACGATTCAACACATTTCGCTATATTTCACTTAAGAACCAAGCAATATAAATGATTGTTTGATGGTTATATGGCACTAATTTGGTTCCAAGAGTTCACCATCAAAGCTTACATAAACACCATGGACCAAGCGCAATTTCTAAAATGAAGTACAAGTAAGCATACATGACATATTTTGAATGTTCTTCTTCTAACTCATCGCACACTTCAGTGGTTCTTAATTTGCAACACCTAACCTTTCACTTGCTAATCCTTCTCCCCAAAAAATTGATTTTCATGAAGATAGAGAGAGAATCACTTTAGGTTCATTTGGTTATATAAACATAAATTTTAATTTTAATTAAATACATAATCTTCTAGTATATATATTAAAGATAAGGTTATGACTTTAATTATAATCTCATTTGAAGTTATATACTAAAATATCTCTTTACATTCATAAGTAGGTCATAAATTTAATTAAAATTTCATTTAAGGTATACATAAATAAGGAATGATTCAAACGAGAACACTCTCATTTTACTAGAACACAACAACATTCTTTAATATAGCTAATCACATATGATAATATATCTGATCACATGCGATCCTAAATCAAAGACGTAGAGGACCTTTGGCATAATCTAGGTTGTGAGCCAAATCACCTTTACATTACTAGGTTCTCTCACATGTATTATCACATATGATAAATGTGTTATTGATGTGATATTATAATATATCACATATGATTCCAAATTATAGATGCAAAGCAAAGGACCTTGCACATCGTCCACACACCAACTGCTTCCCTCACATGTATTATCACATGTGATAATGGTGTTCTCCGATCTTCACAAACTAAAGATGTTCTCGTTTAAACCTCTACCTACTTAAATAACTCGACTAATAATACAATATGTTAATTAATACAGAAAAAATAATAAGGAAAATTAAATAATATAACATGTTAATTGAAAGAATCTAAAATTGATTATTATAAATATACTATAAATTTTGAATTTGTTAAAATAAACTTTAGGAAAAAACCACGATAATTTGGGATTTAGATATCCATCACATATAATATGAATAAAAAAAAATTGCTCATTCTCAAATATCCCGATTAATTAATATTTTTTTTCAAAAATATAATTAATGGTCTAACTAAGTATTTTATTATAATATTTAGTTTAGTTATTTATGAAATAAAATAAGTATAACTTTAATTTTTATGTAACTTACATAAATAATTTTAAGAATTGCTATATTTTTTAGTAACTAAATATATTAAAAACTAATTAAAATTAATTATAACATTTAGAATAATTATTAATAAATAATGTATGATTAAAATTATTCATTATTAAAGTTATGTAACATATTTTAATTATCTATAAGATAAATAAATAACTTTAATTTTTATGTAATTTACGTAAACATTTTTATAGTTATTATTTTTTTTAAACCAAAAATATTTAAAACTAATTGAAACTAATTAATAACATTTATAAATAATTACTAATAATAATGTATAATTAAAATTTATTGATTATTTATCAATTTTAACTACTATAAATTAGTATTTAAAAAATAGTATTTATTTATAATTAAAAATTAATATTGTTCATAGTTATAATTAAAAAAACATCAATACGTTTCTCACAAGCTACTCCAAAATAGCTTATTAGTAAGGTAGCTTATTTTTGAATAATCATTTAGATACATGTAAACTAGTTTATAAGTTATAAGCTAAATTTTGTTTTTTTGAAAGGCAACAGTTTATTAAGAAACGTCTTAAAGGAGCTACAAAGACAAAAAAGCGAAAGTCCAAACACCAACTAAAACTGCGAGGTGCACTGAAGAAACAAGAAAACAAAAAGGAAGAGTGCAAAAAAGTTGAGATAACCACCCCAAAGCAAGGGCACGAGCTGGAACTGCAAACGATTAGTCAGGAGAAGGTATAAGATGGGACGAAGTAAACCACAAGTCCCACGAGATAGATCTCTTAGGAAGTCTACTTGAAACCCACTTGAAGGAATGAACATGTATGTCGGCAAACAGAAGGCCCGTCGTGAGCGACTTATGCCTGAAAACGACATCATTACGATGCTTCCAAATCATGTAACACGAAACCCAAACAGTAGCTTGCCAAAAGCACTTCACTCACAACGAGAAGTGAGTCGGTTTATGGTGAAGAAGACGAACCACAATTGTGAATTGCATCTCCATGCCTAGTCCCCAACTATTCCCAAACTAAAGTCCAAATTTTGGCTGCAAAAGCACACTTGATAAAGCAACGATCAACTGACTCGATAGCCTACTCACAAATAAATTATAGGGCACATGACACATAGTTGACTTATTTTTACCAAACTATACCTTTTCCTTTAGATTGCACATTATTGGAAAAACTTAGTACTTATCTTTTACACACTTGCAACTTGATGCTCTTTATTTTTTGTTTTTCATTTGTTTTTTGTAGAAACATTATTATTTTCAGATGACAATCTTTACGATAAATAAACATATTGTTATAAAAATAAGGTAGATCTTTAATTTAATATAAAAAAACAATCTTTTTTTCTTTTAGTGATGACTAGTGTGTTCAAAAGTTTGTTGGCATAAACATAACTCATATCTCAAAATATGAAATTGAAAAAAGTAGTCACTTCAAAAATATTTAAATTGAATTAATTTAGTATAATTTTAAAATAATGTCATCACTAAATAAAGTATGTGACCGACAATTTTTCTAAGTATTTAATAGTACAAAGGGATGTTTGGGATTGTTTATTAAAACTTTTTATTGACTTATCATCGATTGAAACTTCAGATAAACAATTTTTAGTGTTTGAATTGGGGAAAAAGGAATTGTAATTGGTTAGAACAATATATAAGGAGTTTTAAAGAAGTAAATCCGTTTTAACCTTTTAGAACAACAGATAAGGAGTTTTTAAGAAGTGGATTTGTTCTAACTTTTCGGAACAACAAATAAGCATTTTCTAGAAAAAGAAAACATAAGTTATTCTAAAAACACAACCCCAAACATCCCCTAAATTTCTTTTCTATTGACAAAATTTAAAACCAATTCATCAAATTAAAAACTAATAGGTTGCATTAGTGTTACAATGTATTATCACTTTTATATTAACAATCATAACTTTAATGCATTTGTATTTGTATATTGTTTGTTAATTAAAAGTTAAAACATGATGTCTATTTTAATATTAGAGTCAAAACCTAATTTGATTTTAAATGATATTCATCATTTGATTATATAAAGAAAAAAGATCTATAAAAATTTTCATAAAATATAAACCTATTGGTTGCTTTATGCTCTTACACATAAAATAAAAACTCGTACTTGAGCATTCTTTTTGAACTTTTTTAAAAACATTTAAGTTATACAAAATAAATCCAAACTTTAAGCTAAAGGCTAGATATTGGTTTTTTTTCGTACAATAGCAACAATATTAAGTATTAACCATGTCTACCATTACAAACTTGTATCATTAATTAGTTTCAAGAACTATAAATTCACCAACAAAATGATTCGGTGACATTATTTAAAAGCGTAAATTTTTCTATTACCATAAAACCATGAAATAGTGGATAATGGTAACATATGCTCTTATGTAGGTCTACTCTTGCATAATATTCATATAAACCAATTGAGTCATCGTCGTGTCCAATGTAAATAAAGAAGACAGCCTTCTTTTTCATGTTGCTAAGCACAAGTCTTGAAGAATGAATCATTATGTAAAAGAATGAAGAAGAATAGTAATTAAATCTTTTTAGGGTTTTCAAAAGGCTTACCAGAATTAATACATTTAAGATTTTTATATAATCCATCAAGCTTAGGGAAATTTTTACAAAAAGCTATTTGATTAATTTTGAGTGGTTAAGTCATCTAACAATTTTTTTGAACAAATAAATCCTTAGACTTTTATAAATGTGTTATATATATATATATATATATATATATATATAGAG
>LUCG01237468.1:0-13119 GCA_001633085.1 Carthamus tinctorius
CTGTCCAGTACTGTCCAGTTCTGTCCTGTCCAGTCCTGTCCAATCTTGTCTGCGTACCAAACGTTACCTTAGGGCTTCATAAATCATAAGTGGAAAAAAGCCTCCAACGTAAACTACGATTTTTCTATTTGTTTATTTTTGCATTTTTTCAAAAACCAAATTTCTCCAACGGTTCCCTCTCTCTCTCTCTCTCATCGCATCATTGCAAGAAGTGAATGAAACCTTCAAATCCTTCTTCACTTGATTGAATCACAAATCCTTCACTTTGTTGCTGAATGATGCAGGATTTCATCGGCTCCGTTCGTCGATCTCTGGTCTTCAAACCCTCGGCCGGCGGCGGTGGCGGAAATGACGACGGCGGTGGTTCTTTCGGTGGCTTTGTTGAAAAGATCGGTTCAAGCATCCGTAAATCGAAAATCGGACTTTTCACTAAGTCGTCCATTCAGGCTCTGCCTCCTCCGATTGACAAAAGCAGAGCGGCCGGGAAGAAGAGAAAAGACGACGGCGGCTCTCAGATCCGGTGGCGGAAAGGGGAACTAATCGGTTGTGGAGCGTTCGGTAGGGTTTATATGGGAATGAATCTCGATTCAGGGGAGCTACTTGCGGTCAAGCAGGTGCAAAGTCATGGAACTGGTTTTTTTAAGGCCTAATTGGCTTATGAAATATGTTACTAGTTAATCTTATAGATTTGAGATTGACGCTGGTGTGATCGTATGCAGGTTTCTGTCGTTGTAAATAGTGCTTCAAAGGACAAAACGCAGGTATGCTAAATTGTGTTCAGTATGTTGCTTGCTAGTAATCTGACTGTTTTTTAGTTTACCTTAGGGCGTTAATGGCTAAGATTTGTATTGACTAGTGATTTGATCTGATTGATTATCGAACTAAGTCAATGACAATTTGGTCACAGGGCCGATCTTGAGGTTTCTGATTCCCGTGCAGTAAGGCTAAAAAGATACCTTGGTCGATTTTTAACAAACAAAACATACTATTTTTGACCAATTCATAACAAAATGGACCGGCTTAGGTGTTTGAACGTTTACGATGCCATTTTCCAGTCATTCTAATAAATGGACGCTTAGTTGATTAACTTGATGGTTTGGGTTAAACTTATAACTAATAACATATTAGAATTTGATGCCCTTTGGGCTTGTGATGCCCTGTGCGGTCGCACGAGCTGCACATGACCTGCACATGGCCAGGGCCGGCCCTGTCTGGTCTACTAGCTAATGCATCATGATCCAATTCAGGATGCTACTAATCCAAGTAGTAATTGCTTTGCAAGACAATTTCAATTGTAAAAAATCAATTTGTACCATATGAAACTACTTCTTTTCCTCATTGTTTGGTGAAGGGAGTCCCATAGGCAGTTGAATACAGTGCACACAGCGTCCACTAATTTTCTGGTAGCTAAATAGGTTTAAACAGAAGGAAATTTGGGTATCTAGTCAATCTAGTAACTTTGGAATGAATAAAATTAAATTCAAGATTTGATTTATGTCATAGAAGATGAATTGTTTAGTTATGTATTTTTTTATTTTTAGCATATAAAGTTGAGAAAGTAAGCTTTGTTACCAAAGATTTTGACTTGTAGTATAGATTATAGAAGGTTTGCATTTTTACCTTCAGCATTTGAACTTGACCGAGCAATTCTAGCATCATATAAACTGAGCAAGATAAGCTGGTATTTTTTGCCCACCTACCAAGAAATTTGGTGATCTTGCTATTCAGGTTTAATTGACATACGCACTGATTGTTTATTATACGACATCATAGTTCTCTGCTCTTGCATGAGAGTGTTCCACTCACTTTAATGTAGCTTAGTTTTTTGTAATGAACACAGAAATGGTCAAGTATCGAGGTTTCAAATTTTATTGCATTCAAATATATCTATGCTAGTTTAATGGAGTTTTCTTACACATGATAGGCTCACATCCGAGAGCTCGAAGAAGAGGTGAAGCTATTAAAGAATCTCACGCATCCAAATATTGTTGTAAGTGGTTATCATTTTTATCATCTTGCATTTGGTGGATGACAGTTCTTATCATAGTCTTATCCGGCTATTTTTATTTGGTTAAAGAGGTACCTAGGAACTGCTAGAGAGGAGGAGTCGTTGAATATCTTCTTGGAATTTGTTCCGGGTGGATCCATCTCGTCACTCCTTGGAAAATTTGGTTCCTTCCCTGAATCTGTAAGTTATTGCCACCATAATTTTAAATCTCAATTGATGGAATCTTTTTACTTGCTTAAGGTTTGAAAAATGTTGTGAATTTAGAAATTTGGTTCTTGAAATTGTCATGGGGCTAAAGACCGTCTTTTCCCTCTAAAGCTTAACTGCTCTGGATAGTCGTCTTCTTATCTACTTCAAACAAAGACTCGTGATATATAGCAAAAAGTGCTTTTGAAACTCTAAGGGGCTGTTTGTTTTTAGAAAAAATACCCCTTAAAATCTCTTAAGTCTGAATATTAAGAGGTTTGCAGACTTAAGATTGTTTCTTTTATTTTTAAGAAAAGGTCTGAAAACCTCTTACCGCCTCTGAAATTTTAAGAGGTGCACCATCCACCTCTTATTTTCTAGACGTGAAATCAGACTTCAGACCTTTAAGAAAAACGACACCTAAATGTTGCCTTCTAAATTTTGTATTTAGATGTTCGGAACTTGAAACTTATCTCTAGTATGTACATGGAGCAGGTGCTAAGGATGTACACAAAGCAATTATTGGTGGGGCTGGAGTATCTCCATAAAAATGGAATTATGCACAGGGACATTAAGGTATATTCATCTTTGCATGGTCTCTTTAAGCCTAATTGTTTCTCTCCATATGTATGTATATGTGTGGAAATATATATCCCAACATGTTGGTGTGTGTTTATCTGTTCTAGTGTATGGAGATAGCCATGTATAACAAATGCTCTTGCAGGGGGCAAATATTCTTGTTGATAACAAAGGACGCATCAAACTTGCAGATTTTGGTGCCTCCAAGAAAGTTGTAGAGCTGGTATGCACTGTATCTTTTTGATACTTCTACTCTATATCGTCATCTCGGTCTTTTCCTGTTTGAATTCCTTTTTTCGTAACTGTGTGCATGCATATTTTTCCGTAGGCTACAATGACTGGTGCCAAGTCAATGAAGGGTACCCCGTATTGGATGGCTCCTGAAGTTATACTCCAGACTGGTCATAGCTAGTTAGTGAAATCCTACAACTCATGCTACTAGTTTATCATTTTCTTTTTGTGTTATCTCTAGATAAGAATCTGAATGCTTAGTCATTAGAAATGCATTTTTCTGCTACTCCTTTAGCGCCTATTTAATGCTTCTTTTCTGTAAATGTAATATTGGAGTAGTTTGTCAAGTGACCACCTATAAATGTTATTTCTATTGAATATTGTAACCCAGCTCGTCTCCCTGTTTCTTTTGTCCATAGAAAACCAATAATATTTATGGTGTCAACTCACTTGCGAGATTACATGGATTGAGTTGTCTTGTTATTTGTTTTTGTAGCTCTGCTGATATATGGAGTGTGGGATGTACTGTTATCGAGATGGCAACCGGAAAGCCTCCTTGGAGCCAACAGTATCAGGAGGTATTTAGATGATCTATGCATTGTGATTGTCTTCCACACCGTGATATGCTTGTTGCTGCTTTACTAATGTTCTAGGATCATCTGTCATTTTTATTCTGTTGCAATAGTGTGTACTAAATCATGGATGTTTCCTTCAGGTTGCTGCTCTCTTTCATATAGGAACAACAAAAGCTCATCCACCTATTCCAGAGCATCTTTCGGCTGAGGCAAAGGATTTTCTGTTAAAATGCCTCCAAAAGTATGAATTTCGTTTTTGTTTCTATATTTCTTTCTGTCATACCTGTATTTAAGTTCTTATTTTATTTCTTACCGAAATGGACAATCTGCTGGCAGGGAACCAAATCTCAGGCCTAATGCATCAGAATTGCTGCAGGTAATTCTCCAGTACAAACTTTACTAAATTGGAAATGAAATGTCTAGTTTCTGTCATAGAAGTATGTTGCTTGCACTTGTGAGCCACATACCCACAGTTATTTGCTGAGGTATGTTAGTTCAATGATCATTTTATGAATAATGAAATTAGGCTGAGAAGGTGATGTATATGTAGAAATAGAGAATATGCATGTGTTAGGAGGGTCACTTGCACATGCTTACTAAAGTAGTCTAGGAAGTAGTAACTACAGAACATTCACATATTTTAAGGGTAAAAATGAAATATTTTATGATAACGGGGCACCCAAACTAATATAATGAAGCTGTCGAAATTGGGAATGTGGATGAAGGGGGAGCATTTATCTTTCCCCATTGAACTTATTTGCTTAATAAACTAAAAGTTTTGGTTTTATTTTCTACAGCATCCTTTTGTTACTGGGGTGTATGAGGAGACACATCCTGTATTTCGCGCATCAGTTATGGTCAGTATTATTGCATGAAGTCTCCTTGATTCAAAATTTTAAAATCAAAGATACTTTAACTATTCTTCTACTAATCTCAACACTTTTATGGTACCAGGAAACCCCTGCCAATAAAATACCAACAACTACGAAGGACCCCAGGAATCCGTAAGATTTTCACCACCACCTTTGTGATTATTAGTTATTTCAGTTTTTACAGTAACGAATAAAGAGACGGTTGGTGATGCAGTTTTAGCCCGGAGATGAAAACAAGCCGTGGTATGGTGGATGTTCATGGTATGAATAGTGTGAGGTGCTCAACTATATACCCTGAGAAATTTTCTGGAGGGCCCATGTGGGGTTCAAGCAGATACAACGATGACATGTGTCAGATGGATGATGACGATCTCATGGCTAGCACATCTATGAAATTTGATACTACTTTACCTTCTGTTGATGTCAATAAGGTAACAAGTGCATCAATGCTCATATATCGTTCTGTTGGTCGTGGGTTCATTTCAATGCTAATGATGTTTACTATCTAATTGGAGACAGAGTTTTAATCCCATGGTTGAACCTGATGATGACTGGCCATGCCAGTTTGATGGAAGTCCAGAACTGAGCAAGAATGCAGCTAACTTATTTCCAGATCAATTTTCTGAGATAACTGCAGAGACCCATGGAGCATTAGGCAATGAAGATAACGGTTTCACCTTTCCAAGTGGGGCTTCAGGAGTGGAGGAGGAAGAAGAACTTACGGAAACCAAGATAATTGCATTCCTGGACGAGAAGGTACAGTTTTTTTTCCTTCCTTCCCACGGTTTCTTTTCCATCAGTTAATAATCGAGACATTAAAACGTGACATGGTAAGATTTAATCGAAGGCGCCCAATATACCCCACCTGGAGGTGGGGTCTGCGCTCCGGGGAGGGGAGATGTATGCAAACTTTACCTCTACCCAAAGAGTAAAGAGACTTTTCCCATGTATAACCCCCCACACCCCCTCTTGTGAGGAGTGTGCGGAAAAAAATAGAGCGTTTCCCTAAAGAAATAGAGGAAATAGCAAATGCACATGATTTGGGAAAAATGAAACAAAAATAAAAATAAAATCGAGTTAGAAGTAAACAACATACAAGCAGTAGGTACAACCGTACAAGAAAATATGTGAAATATTTGTGGTACATCTTTTTGCAACTTTTCAGCTACCGATGTGTTGTTATACAGGCTTTAGATTTGAAGAAGATGCAGACGCCTCTATATGAAGAATTTTACAACTCCTTGAATGCATCCATTTGTCCGGCCGGAAGTGAAAACAAGGAAAATTTATCCAACAACCTGAACTTACCTCCTAAAAGCAGATCACCTAATAGGCTGCTAAGAAAGAGGCTGTCTTCAGCTGTTAACATTTCCTCTATTGCTAGCCCTGCTAAAAATTCTGAGCGCGTGTCACATATTGGTGGCGTAAATGATCAAAACCCACAAGAATGTCGCTCACCTGAACATGGTCAAGTGAAAGATAACATTCATGATGCACAGCTAGAGGCCATTAGTCCAAGGTTTGTGACTAATCTCAAATGCTCAACTTTCTTTCTCCAAAATGAGCTTATTTGTGGTTACTAGTATGAACTGGAGGCTTAAATATTGTATTTATAGCGCAAGCTTTTCGGAGAGGCAAAGAAGATGGAAGGAAGAACTAGCTGAAGAGCTTGAAAGGAAACGAGGCAAGTATCTTTTTCCATTATTTGAATAGTTTTAGTTCTTATACTTTCTGTCATTGAGACACCTGCGAGCAACCAAGCCAGCATGCATGTTAATTAGGTCGATTCACCTTGGTGTCATGATGAATCATCAATGTTACATTTCTATTTGGTTCCATGATTTAAATAAAAATTCAAATAGTTTTTACATGGATTATGCACCAACTGTATTAAATACATGTAAGTTGGTTAGAAAGTTGGATTGGATCTTAACCCTTTACAGCAAAGTTATGAACAACAAAACATGCACGTAACACAACATTGCCACTGCTTTAGGAGAACTCATGTATGCTCGCCTCTATGTCGGAGAGAATACAATACGGATGGTCTATACATAGATTGCATCAAAGTTTGTACAAAATCATTTGCAGCATTGAGGCAACAAATTAATCCATCTAATCCATCTAATCCATCATGAATAATATAAGTTTCTAATTGACTGATTTTCCTCTATATACATTGAGAGGAAAGTTGGGTCAATCCGTTTGAATGTGAACCGGGAAAAACAGTATACTTGTTGATGCATGTATACTAAATGAATTTGAGCAAGTATATGCATGATACATAGTATATATGCATTGATGAATATATTCATTCACAAGATACATATTTTAATATTGTATATGCATCGATGAATATACTGGTTTTTTAAAATATTTGTGGTTCTCACATGAACCCTTCCCTATATTCATAGTAGCAAAATGATTAATATGATGTATAACGATTGGTTGATACTAGTTAGATATTAGATCGAGCAGTTAGTACATATCTAGATAGATATGTATGCATCTATTTGAGACCACATAATGGAGTTACAGTAAATAATGTGACATTTTTAGCGGTGTTGATAGAGAAGCAAAATATATGGTAAGCTTGTCCTGAATTGGGCTTAATTAGTAAGGATGCATTTCATTATTTTATAAAAGTATCATAAACAAACCATAAGGCTGTGGCGTACTGGTTAAGGCTTGTGGGGGAAGTGGCTAGTTAACCCTTCTACCCCAGGTTCGAATCCAGTCGCTTCCAGATTGTGGCCACTGGGGATTAACTCAGGACAGCATGCTTTAGCTGTCGGTGAACCTTGCCGGGATTAGTCGGGGCAAAGCCTCGGATACCCATTCAAAAAAAAAAGTATCATAAACATATGAAGAAACCATTGTCATAGGGTAGTAAGAGCTTGATTACCATTTCAGTTGCAAGAAAGCCTAAAATCTTTCTAATATGGACAGTATGTTAATGTTTATCTAAGGTTCATGTACATTTACATTTACATAGAGGAATTTATTGGGTCCTTTTGGTTTTGTTTATTATACATGTCCACTTTTTCTAACGTAACTTGTGTAGAGTATAACAATTTATGATGATGAATGTGATGGCAGAGCTTATGCGGCAAGCGGGCGTGGTAAAAACATCATCCCCAAAGGATCGGATGATAAGTCGCCAAAAAGAAAGATTACGGTTTGCGTTTCCTGGCAATTAACGAACGAATATTTCTGCCTCTTTACGTTACCATACATGAAACTGCCAACTTGCTTGCCTGAGATTGATAGCAGGTAGTCAAATTGGTGGGTTGTGATTTATTTTTGTTTTGGTTATTGTTAATGTTATGTTAAAGTTGTATCTAGTTCTGTTTGGTGAAGAAAGATGTTACATACGAGAGCAAGCACACCACCTTCTTTTTGTATTAAATCCATGTGGTCTGCCCAAATATAATACACATTTTTTGTATTTAATTTCTTGTGTTGCACCCTGTTAATCACCGTTCGAGATAGATGACAGGTTTACATACATTTTACCCTATCTATAGTTAGATATATTGAAATCCTTTGATTTGGTTTGGTTTCGATTTGTGTCGACCGATGAAATCATGAAACTGCTCATCAGAAAAGCTATGGTCACTCGTTAATATTGAAATTTTAATGGCAAAATTTAAAGGAAGGTTCGCTAAACACTTGAGTGCTTCTTATGGCATGAGTAGCGTAGCCCACAAGCCCTCATGAAGCGAGGAGTACCGCTACCCATAAGCCCGAATACCATATATATATATATATATATACATATATATTTCAAGTAGGGCTGGCAATATTTGACACGACCTGACAACCCGACACGAAAAAAAAGTGACACGAACACGACAACCCGATAGTGACCCTAATGACCCGAAAAGATAACATCATAAAAGTTTTTTAAAATAGGATTGGGGTTGCACCTGACTTCAAAACTTAAAACCTACCAACTTTTTGACTCCCCTTCACTTATATTCTTATTTTTCAATGAGAATAACATCGTTGTTGCTAATATTATCTCTCTCTTTTCTCTCATCTCTCAGTCTCAACTCTTGTTGTCGTCGGTTTGTTCTCGACTCCGCCGTTTCCCGTACTATCTCACATAGATTGCTCTCAACCACTGGAAGAACTTCATAATTAATTATTGTGGTTGTACGAATACGTAACTATAAGTAAAATTTACGTCTTTTATCCATGATTTATTGTCTTTTATTTGATTAACAATAAATTTGAAAACCGGGAAAATACACGTTGAACACATTTGGCCGTAAATGCGTCGACACGGAACACCACCCGAACCCGACACGAGAAAAATGACACGACACGAACCCGACACGAAAATAAATGGGGCGACCCAAAACCCAAACCTGACACGAATTGCCACCCCTAATTTCAAGAGAGAGAAAAGGAGTGTTCCAACCCCATGGCCGAGCCGCCACACCAACCCCGCTACATGAGTAGCGCCCATGAAAGCCCGCTATGCCCGCATGCGGTACGCAAGGCCTTAGAAGATGGCATTTCTTTGAATAGACAAACCCTTCTATGTATAGAATTTTCTTCTGATGTACCACCAACAAACTAATAAAAAGAAAGGAATGTACTATTTTTATTACTCATTTATTTTTTTCATATTCAAATGATAATTAGGGGTGTTTGTTATAATCCTAAATGAATCTGAAAGCTAAACATTTACTAGCATCTTCTATCATTGTTATTTGTTATTATTGTGTAGATAAATTGACTAATAAATATGGTATATATCATTTCGTGTTATTTGTTTATCGTACTTTGTTATTATTATGTAGATAAATTGATAAAGAAACTATTTATTCTTTTTGTTATAAGTGTAGGGAAATATTTTTGCTCAAAAAAAATCCAAGGTCTTAATTACTTAAAATGTGAAAGTTTGTTTGGTTTTTCGGTTTTAGTAGGTCCAATAATTTAGTTGTTCAAAAAGAGGTTTAAACACTTAATCATTCGAAACATAAAAGTACGTTGGGCTTTTTGGAATTTCCCCTAGGATCATTTCTAACCATAACATACTCTAAAAAGAATACTAAATTTGTAGACCTGTTTTTAAAATAACATAGTTTATTTATTATAAAGGTATTTTTAATAACAATAGTTATAATTTTGTATACATATTAAAGTAACAAATAATTAGTAATTAATTTATTTAATGAAGACTTATTAAAAAAATGACAAATATTTAATTAATATTACATTATTAAAAATTACATTAATTTAAATAACACAAATTAAAAGGAAAACGTCTTTCGAAGTTCAAATTGACCGTCTTTATCTTTCATCTTTTTATGCAACAAGAAGTTAATTCGAATCACGTTACGCGATAAGGAAGAAATAATGATTTATAGTAACTGTAGAGGTCGAAAGTCGTGTCTGATTTCAATGTTAAAAGCTAGGCGGTGTCTTGGTAAGGGGTGTTTGGTGTTCTTGGCATATGTACTAGATGCCAAGAAAGAGAAGAGTGAGGTAGGAACATTCCGGTAGTAAGAGATTTTCCGGAGGTCTTCCCGGAAGATTTGACGGGTTTACCCCGGACACGCAAGTTGAATTCAAGATTGACTTGGTGCCTGGAGTGGCACCAATCGTACGTGCTCCTTACCCATTGGCTCCGGCCGAAATGAAGAAAATGATGACTCAACTGCAAGAGATGCTAGACAAAGGATTCAAACGATCCAGTTCTTCACCGTGGAAGCACAGTGTTGTTCGTAAAGAAGAAATACGGATCGGTGTGAATATGTATCAATTACCGTGAACTCAAAAAGGTGATGATAAAAAACAAGTACCCGTTACCGAGAATTGACGACCTATTCAATCAACTTCAAGGAACGAGCTACTTTTCGAAGATCGGTCTACACTCTGGATATCACCAATTGAAGGTAAAGGAGGAAGACGTGCCCAAAACGGCATTTCGCCCAAGGTATGCACCCTACGAATTTTTGGTTATGTCTTTCGACTTGACGAATGCACCAGCGGAGTTCATGGATTTGATGAACCGAATGTGTAAGCCATGTCTTGACAAGTGTGATACCTATTAGAACCTTTTCTCTTATATCATTGTATCACACTAGACAAATAATTGATTTATCATATTATGTTAGTTTCACATAGTGTGCGTCTACTCCTTTTGGAATCTAGCATTCAATGCATGATAAAATACAATGAATGTACTTGTACTTACTAAGGAGGAGCGGACTTGGATGCCACATGGTAGGTTTTTCAAGAGTGTATGTAGAGAGATGGTCCCCAAAAAGATGAACACATCAGTATCAGAACCATTAGCATTTTAAGAATGCGTGTTAGGCATTTGAGCATTGTAGACTTCAATATCATGTCCTTGAGCCTTACTCTTTTTAGTGTTGGAGCTATCATCTGTGTTTCAGATTTCCTGTGGTCTGTTAATTCGTTGCGGCACACCTAAACGATCATGCTTTTTTTTTGTGATAAGGTGTCTTCAACATAAGCGTTGGAACCATCGACGTTAGACTTTGGGTGACTTCAACGATATATCTTCGGTAATCGAGTTCCAACATCACTTGATTCTTAGTGTGTTTCAGTGTTTAGTTGTCAGTCATCAAATCAATATTAGGATCTAAAACCAAATTTTGTTCTTAAACCCTTTTAAGCTTCTAATACAATGTCATTGCTTTCTTAATGATTACAAATTTTCACATTTCTCTTAAACTATTAATTGTATGAGATGTAAGGTTGGGTTGTAGCATTTTCTTATTTTTACTTTATTTTCATCTGAACTTCTCTCTTTCTTTACACACACGCACACACATACACATGAATACCCTTATGTGCATGCATGCACGCATGCACGCACACACATACACACATATAATCCAGGAAAAACTGTAAAAAAATGAAAAATTGAGGAATACCCTGGTAACCGTCCATCTAAACAATATGTACATGTGTATACAAGTAATTTGTGACATGCACATGTATATAACATGCACACATGCATAACAACAACAAAAGACTTCATTACAACTATGCACATATGCACACCGTCCATATGGATGGTTACAAGGGTGTTCCTTAATTTTTCGTTTAAATGAGAAATGCTAAAAAATGAGAAGTAGAGAAGTGATCCCCACCACTCGTCCGGTCAATAAAGGCTGCTTTGACCGAGTCACCCTCCTTAAATCGTCTCCACCCTCCATGAATCGCGTCAATCCTCCGTGATCGCATCCACCGTAACCGGTCAAAACCGCCCTTATTAACCGGATGACTAATGAAGATTACTTATTTACTTCTTATTTTTTTAGCACTTCTCGTTAAAACCTTTCTCTCTGTATATATATATAGTTAAAGTTGCATATGTTGACGACATCTGCTTTGAATAAAAAATATAAAGAACAAATATCAAATTAAAGGTTACAATCAATACTTTTTAGTTTTTATTTTGTCATTATTTTAACTTTCTGTATAAAGTGATGACGCAAGGAATTCTTTTTTCTTTTTTTTTATAACTCATTTACTTTATAAAAAAAAATTAATAGTCAAATAAATTGAAAAAACAAAAAAAGAAAACACTAAGATGTCGCCAACCAAAAAGGCTCCCAATTCCTCCTACGCATTCCTTTATCACCATGCCCATCTTCCTTGCACCTACTACTACTACTACTTGGCCATTGAAACCTTTGCTTTTCCGTTTCCACCTCATCATCAAAGATTTCAATCGCCTCATCTCTATCTTCTTCGCCGTTGTCGTATGCTCTCGTTCCATGACGGACACTTTCGTCGCCTTTCGCTTCTCGAGCGTTGTTACCGTCGTCGTCTTGGGTCTTCCAATACGTCAAGCGTAGGCGCCCGTGGCTCCTCTCGGCTCGGAAACAACGCTTCGTGGGCGGGGCCTCCACGGCCTGGATGATCAGTCTTCCGTTCTCGCGGTGGCGGTGAACTTGAAGCAAATTCAAACTGGTTATCGTCGTCAACGGGGGCGGAAAGCCGCGAGAGGAAGCGGCTTTCCTGTTGGGTTCCCTTTTGGGAACCGAACCCCTGCGACCCAACCTCTCTTGGGTCGTGCTCGTGCACGACCTATTATTGGAGTGGTTTGGGTACAAAGGCATGGTGCTTTGGGTGGTGTCGTTTCCGGTTTCGCTCCCTAGGCTTTCGGTGCAAAGGTCGAGGCTTTTGGGACTTAGTTTCAAGAGTGAACTGGGATGGACATAAGAGGGCTTCTTTTCCGATGGTTTTTCGGAGAAGAGTGATTCGAGGAAACCGCGATTTGGTGGGACCAGTTTGAGTCTCATTGTTGTTGACTCAACAACAGGGAAGGTGGAGGGGTCGTGCAAAGCTTGGTGGCAGACGACAGTAGACATGGTGGAAAATTGGCAAGTGTATATATATATTGTATGTATGTATATATTGTGAAGGAGAAACTGGAGAAGAGGAACATGAGCGATAGTAGAAGGGGAAGGATGTGAATTTATAGGAGGGAGGAAAGGTGGTGGGTATAGAGAGCCACTTGGAATATAGTAATACTTGTTATGCCACAGGCCCAGACAGCTAGAAAAGGGATGACATATACATGTATAAAGTAATTCAATATTAATATATATATATATATATAGAGAGAGAGAGAGAGAGAAAGGTTTAAATGAGAAGTGCTAAAAAAATGAGAACT
>LUCG01237566.1:0-19030 GCA_001633085.1 Carthamus tinctorius
CAATCAACAGCTAGCTTATCAGCTACCAGCTAGCTTATCAGCTACCAGCTAGCTTATCAGCTAACAGCTAGCTTATCAGCTAGTTTGCCAAACATAGCCTAAAATCAGTTTATTAATTTATATGGAAGTCAGAAAATAGAAGATTTTTATTTTCTTGAAAAACTTTTGAAAATTGAATAAATCAAACGCATTTTCTAAATTTTCATTTTCCTTGTAAAATTTTCTTAGAAACTGAAAAATTTTCCACAACCAAATGCAAGCTATCACCCTAAACTTTTGCTTTTCCATTTTCGAGAAATTGTTAGACAATCCTTTTATAAGTCATCTAATGCTTAATCCACCAAATATTTATCATATGCATGAAACTTGTAGTAAAATAAGGCATGTTTCATATCTCACAAGAATTAATAAAGGAAATCTATTCTATAGATCCAAAGCAGAAAAACTTACCTCACCATCTTCTTCATATTCTTCATCTCCAAATTCTGTTTCTTGGAAGCAATCATCGTTAAAAAGAAGAGGTGCGCCAACTTCTTTCATTCTCTTAGCCTGAGGCTCTCTGTCATTGAGGTCTATAACTGAGATAAGCTTCTGTTCAATGCTACCAACAATAGATTCTGCATCATGGGAAAGTAACCCAAGAAGAGAAGCACATTCTCCTTTGAATTTAGTGTCGTTTGAAGTCGAGATCAGGCCCGCAATAGTTTTCGCTAGGTCTGGAGCGTAACTGCGAATCTAAGGAAACTAACACATTGTCAGCAGTAAGATAACAGTTAGGTGTCATTTGTTTTATTTAAGAGGTTTGAGGTCTGAAGTCTAATTTCACATCTAAAAAATAAGAGGTGAATGGTGCACCTCTTAAAATTTCCTAAAGGACGGTAACAGGTTTTCAGACCTTTTCTTAAAAATAAAAGTAACGGTCTTAAGGGGTTGTCTGGGATTGCTTATTTTTTCTTATCTGCTTATCGCGGGTTGAATGCAGATAAGCTATTTTAAGTGTATGGATAGAGGTGTTTATCACAGGTTAAAACGTAAATAAGCAGTTTTAAAGAAGTTAAAGTGGATCTGCTTTTTGAAAATGCAAATAAGTGTTTTTTTGAGAAAACGCAAATAAGCACCTCCCAAACACCCCCTAAGACTGCAACCCTCTTAATTTCAAACTTAAGAGGTTTTAAGATGTACTTTTTTAAAAACAAACACCCCCTTAATTTTTTTTGTCAATGCCTTTGTTTCATCAAATAAATTTATCTTTTGTCTCCATGAAAATTAGAGCATTTGACTTGAAACATAGTTTAAGGAAATACAACAAATACTAAATATTAAAATAATCTGGTAGATCAAAATTTTGTTGTACGACATTAGACTGGGACATGATATGCGTACTGAGAACGAGGGTCAAACTGTACCTTAACTGCATGTGCACTGAGAAGAACTCCAGCGTTATTTTCTTTTAGGTCATTCAATGCAAGCTTCACAGCTTTCTTAACAAGGCTTCGATCAACGGTCCTTTCCTTTGCTGGAGGCAGAATGAGCTTGGTATACACATTAAGAAAACACAAAATGATGCAAAAGGCTTTTTAGCCAATCCTTACGTCAAAAGGCTTATGCGTATGCATAAGGATTGGTTTTGTTCCACTTTTTTGGCGAAAACTAATCCTTACACATATGTGTAAGCCATCTGCGTAAGAATTGGCTAAAAAGTGAATTTGGGTCGAAAATCGGCCAAAAAGTGAAACCACTTATCAGCTTTGGCTATTTTTGTAAATTTCCCGAAATTATATCATATGGAAAGATACCAAGTGATGGATATTTCTTATGGTGACAATGGATGGCAATGTCGATATGAAAACCTGGTGGCAAGTTCTCCCATTCAACAAATGCAAAACCATCTTCATCCCAGATGCACTTTAAGTTTAACCCATAGCTTTTCCAATCGATGCTTTTCAATCCATTTAGTAACGATTGAGAGATCAGACCAGGTGAGAAATCATTGAAGTATAAAACCTGAAATGCATGTAGTCACTTTTTTTAAACTTATAGAAGAAATAGGAAATAAATAGAATAAGAAAAAAATCAGGAAGGCTTACTCAAACTAAAAAAATCTTGTGTTCCAAATTCAGATTCGTCAGAGACAAATGTGCGTTTGGTATAAGTGATAGGACAGGGTCCCACGTTTGGCACAACATTAGACTAGCACCTGATGGGACCGAGTAAGACAAAAATTCCCTCTTTTGTCCCACCAAAATTGGTGGAACAAAAATTAAAGAAGTTTGATAAATTACTAAACTACACATGTCAAATCGACACCCTAGAACCATCCACAATCTTTCCACCTACGTCACTCTTGCCTGTTTAGTCCATTCCTGTCCAGTTTCATCCAATGACGACTAGTCCCGTAAGTGTACATAGCACGAGACACAAATATGACTAAGGGGCCGTTTACCGAATGCTTACCAGCACTTACCGCGTATGTTTTTAGTTCATTAAAGTGATACCGTATGAAGCATTTTTATCCGGGTAAGTGTTTACCAGGTAAGAGTTATCACTTTCACTTACTAGACTCTTACCCAGTAAGATTCTCAATCCTTGTCATATCATTCAATAAGGTGAAATGACCATATGCGCACTTAAGCATTTAGTAACGGCCCCTAAATGATAATTGATGTCACAAAAGATCTCACCCTAGTAAACCTTTTGGGAGACAAATTACATAAGATGTGGTTGTGTGTGTGCTGCAAATATCACAAGAAAGCTTTGTTTTTTTTTTTGGTTTGGGGGGAGGGGTCTGACCTCTGTTTTACTACCACACACCCTGAAACAAGACAGATTCGTCAGCTCAGATGATTCGCTAATTACAACCACAGCTTCTATTGTTGATTCAGTATTCCTGTTACTTTTGCTGGAGACAACTCCTCTTCCTGTTTTCAGGCGTTCCCTAAAAAAATGCAACAAGTCTGAGACCTCCAACTTACACACAACATATGTTGTATAGAGTCTATAGACTATTGATTACTAACAGTTCTTTGAATTATGATTCCAGTAATGGTCAATATGTAGTCATAACCCCTTTCCAAAAAAATATGTAGTCATAACAGCAATCCTTACATGGTGAAAGTTTACTATGGGTTGCTTTTAAAGACGGCATGCGTACTTACATCTACATATACAGAGAAAATATATACAGGTTCCAAAGAAAATGTGAGCTGCGGAAGCCACCCATTGCACCTCCTACAAGTATGATGATTTGAACCGGATGCAATAGGAGCAGACAGTTCCTCTATCCCAAAATAAATGACCAAAATGAAAAAAGTTCTCTATCTCATAATTAAGGGTAGAATTGAAAAGTATGGACTTACTTTTTGAAAATGGACACTTATTTTGGGACAACCTAAAAAGGAAATGTGAACTTATTTTGGGATGGAGGGAGTTTATAAACATCACTACATCAAATACTTGGGGTCCATTTCTTCTGTAGAAACGGAATGAATTTTTATTTTATTTTATTTTATTTTTTTTTTTTTGGGGNGGATTTGTATATAATAATGTTTTAAAGTATGTAAAAACATTTGTTTTCTAATAATCAATTCAGTAAAATATAATTTAATTATTTTTATAATTTTTTAATATTTTTTTTATAAATAAAGGAAATCAAATCCATTCCAAATCCTGCCAGATTCAAATCCCTACATGAAATCTAATCCCTTCAATTCCATTCCTACAAAGCAAACGGAATGATAAGGTTTTCTAAATAACAGAGCTAACTTAAGTAGATCTTTTTCATGGAGAACTTACCGAATTGGAAAGCAAGAGTGGCATATACCATCTTTTTGATTCCCATGCTTGAGAACATAATCCACAAGGCCTGACTTGAGAAGAGACACATCGTTTGCTTCTGAAGGTAAATCAATGCATTCATTTGCAACTATAACATTTACAGATTGATGCTCAGGGAAGTCACCCTTATCAACAATAAGTTCAATTCCAACTTTCTGATTGACAAAAACAATGAACACTCAGTTAGTGATAACAAACAAAGATCAAACCACCACTTAGATATATAGGAAACAATATAAATGATAAGACATGAAGAAGTAAATGAATCCAGCTATTGAGTCATTGCAATCCATTTGAATTTAAGATCAATTCAGCACATTAACCAAATCATACAGGAATAAGTAATGGCTCTTCAGGAATTGAGTAAACTTCTACATTAACATTAAGATAAAATCATCCACATAGGCAGGGATCATGTGAGAAGTGTTGATTTTGGTTAGAAGTGTGAGAAGTACTTTTAAACCATTGACCACTTTTAATCAAATACCCTCCCATGAATTGCAGCTTAAAAGGGAATTGATCCGGTGCATCTCATCCTAATGTTCATCCATTTCTCATCCAACGGTTGATAACCACTTCTCACGCTTCTCACCAAATTTGACACTTCTCACCGGAACCCAACCTTACCCACATATAATAATTCAACAAAGAGTAAAAGCATTGGGAACAAATGAACTTGAGCTGATACTTACAGGAACCTTCATAATAAGAGTCTGCAGAACCAATCATACAAACAAAACAGAAAAACAATATTATGTCATACAACAACCAGAAACACCGACTGTTAGAGAACATACAAAAAAAACAAAGACTTTTGGGTCATCTTACTAATATGAAACACCTAACCTTACGGAAAAAGCAAGTAATATCTGCCAGTAAATTATCGACACTATGAAATGTTGAAAACGATACTTCAGTCCCACTGAAAGAAAGCAATCAAGATATAAATGTTGACGACTTTGAGATCAATATAAAAGAATTGTGGCTAATAGCATGCCTGAATGTTGCACCATTCTTGGAGCTTGGGGGTAATTTTGCTAGCCTTTTCATGCAATCCTTTTGTTTAAGATCTATATTGTAGTGAAATATTTCATTATCACAAATGCCTGTGAAGTTCAAATAATAACAAAATAAATGATTTAGTAAAATACAATAAAGTGACAAAAACAACATGTTTCCGTTTGTCAATTGGTGAATTCGTTCAGTTAGTGTATAGGTTGCAATAATCTATATGTACTCAGTTTGTTCCCTCAGTTAGAGCCTTAGGTCATATGCAACAGTTACAATCTTACAGACATCCATACCATGTGATGCTGAAATTTCCTTTCAGTTTGTTCCATCTGATACAAAGTGAGCAGGTTCTGATTCTACCTCGGTTCCAAGTATGACCAATACTCAATAGATCATTTGCAGCAGTAAAAATGCTTTGAAATTACTCAATTTAGGGGGAATTGCCTAACTGCTATTGATATAGTAATTGAAAAATCATTGCATTCGTATATGCATATCATAGTTGGTACTAAAAGACAACTAAACCTAACAAGAACTGAGAAAGTCCAAGTCTTCTAATGTCAACATATATAATACAACAGCTCAACAAGAAAAATACTTACTGGTAGTCGAAATTGATATTGCTCCATCTGCATAACATTGAAAACCTGCTCATCAGTCGATTATTTTATATCTCGAGTTTCATGTTGGATTTTCTAAAAAGTAGCATGTATTTGGAGTTCGAATAGCCTTGTAGAATTAAATGAATAGAACCACTCACTTGCTTACTTACCTTCACACATAAAAATCATGTCATGGTAATTCTTCACCAACAGACATTAGAAGTGCAAATGTAAACATATTGTAGAATCTACATAAGTACTAGAAATTTCTCCTAGATGGATCACATAGCTACAAACTTCCATGTATCCCGATTTCTTTATAGTGGCAGAACTCTAGGATATATCCAAACGACCAAAATATGAAAAGCCAAATACAAAAGAAACTTTGCATTAAAAGTTCAAGATCTGTCTCATTTATGAATTAAGTCAAACTCATTCATGCCCATGAACATCATAACCAGAACAAAATCTATATTGATATTTCCCGACCTCTGCATAACAATATTAAGTGCCAATTCAAGTTCTTACCCTGTATATCATTAAGTGATGACTCGCTTAGATTCTTCACTTCCTGAAACTCTTCCAAGCAGCTTCCAACTCCGGTGTCAGCAACTAGTCATATCACGAAACCAACCAAACGTCTAAAGACCACCTCAGATTTCACAGTTTTATTGTCAAAACATAAAGCAGAAATATAACAACAATAGAAATAGCCATTCTAAACTTCATTTTCTTGCACTAATCTCAAAATTGAAAGGTAAACAAAACTGAGGTTTAGCATTGAGCATTGTGTTGAAAGCTTTGATCATTATTTCACTTGTTCACAATAGATATAGATTAAAATACATTTTAATCTCAACATAACCTTAAACATGCAACATACTGATCTCCATAACAAACGAAAAAAAAAGGATCATACGTTCCAATAAACATCATCACCGAAGCAACTAATGACAGATGCATTTAGCTATTTTTGAATATGAATCAGATGAACTAGCTATCGTTCCAAAAACAAAAAAGTTAAACTCGTAAACAGAATTAGATTAGAAGAAACACAAACTCATGTTCGATTCGATCATATTGTGTGCAGTAGTCTATCAGGTTATTGAGCTTAAGCTAAATCCAAACTAATATAAACACAGAGATAGCATAGTACCTGAGATACGAACAACAGGAGGATTTGCGATCGGAGACGATTTCAGACCGACGGTTAATCGACAAAGTTCGCCTGAAATCCGGCATCGTTGAATCGCCGACGAGATCAACTGAAACGAATTGGTTCAGAAACATAAATCGTAAACGGAAGACTGTAAACAAGTGATTATTATGAAAAATGGAGATCAAGTAAAAACAAAAAAACTTACATGTCGACAGAGATTTCTAGCAGACGAAACCTCCATGAACAGCTGCAACAACTTGATTCGAAGAAGGAAACCGAGAGCAATCAATGGAGTTCGAGGTTCCTTTTGAGCTTTCGATTCAAAAACAACCAATTTGTATTGTAACAATGATGCAGATATGAAATACCTAGTGGAAATTTTAACCGAATTTGAAGCAATTCCCGCGCAAAAGAGTTGTTTGTTGCAGTTTCGAGATGCTTCTGGAAAGTTCTTCTGGTCTTCGCAAATTAGTGAACTTATTGTTGGCATAGGGACTAATTTTGCCAATATTATGAACTTGGCTCGACTATACCCAAATGTTACTGCGTGTATCCAACTACAAAATATGCTAAATTGAATTTGAATGTATCAAACATCATTTTTGAGTTTTATTATGTTTCAAAATGATCGGTAAATATCACCACCGTCGACCCAAAACCACCGCTGCCGCCGTGAAGAACCAGCCCCGTCGTGAAGAACCAGGGCCATCGTCGCCCCCGCAAACCATCACTGTCGCTGCAAACCACCACCGCCGACCCAGAACCATCGCTGTCGTCGTCGAGAACCATCGCCGTTGTCGTCACCAACCCAACCATCACCACCACCGCAAACCATCACCGCCGTTGCAACCGTCGATTCTGACCCACAACCTCAGGTCGCCGTACCCAATTGTCGGTAACCGGTTGATAACTGAGTGAGCAAGTTACTATACACACAATAAGCTCAAATTTACATATGACTGAAATTACATTCAGTAGCATGTTTTTTAGAAGAGAAATTATATTTCCTCCTACTTTTTCTTTCTACCCATCCTCCTACTCCTTTGATCAAGTAACATGTGGAATCCACTAATTTTCTTTCCTCATATCATCCATTGATTTTAACACTTGTCTTGATCAAATGAGTAGGAGGATAGATAGGAGGAAAAAGTAGGAGGATATATGATTTCTCTTTTTAGAAAGGTTGTATTTGAGTGAATTTATTAGAGTGAAGTTATTTTTGAGTGAATTTATTGTAATTTCAGTTATATGTAATTTCTCTTAACTGAAAGGTTGTATTTGAGTGAATATAAAATTACAGAACCAAAAATCAAAATCTTTAAATTAAATTAAATTTCACTCTAATAGATTTACTCAAATATAACCTTTATGAGAAAGATTAGCGATCGAAGAAGATGGCGGATGATTATGGTTCAAATAACTTCAAATTTTAAAAAATCTCAAGAACATCATCAAACGTTATTCGATCAAAACACCAAACCCGTACCTAACATCCTTTTGTGATAAACTTAAATTCGGTTACCACAAATTTATGGTTCAACTTTGGTGTCTTAAACGTGTTGTGTTTGCATTCGTATTGATTTCAATATTCATTAATCATCTCATTCATCCAAAAAAGAAAAGAAAAAAAAAAGGAAGGTTAATGACACCCATATCACATACAACCAAATCAAAGCCTGATTTTTTTTATTTCAATGCTGGAATTGACCTGATTATGACGTTAATAGGGATGTCAATAGCATCGACCGGGAAAAAAATCAAATGTTTAAAAGGGGAGGCTAATTGCACCCCTATACTGCTAAATACACCTCAAAAATTTTAATGTATGATTTGACCTGATTTTCACATCTATACACCCAATCTATCCTTAAGATTTGGTTTCAGTTTTTTTTTTTTAATGCTCATTGTATCTTGGATGATCTACATTTGTCTCAAGTTCATGTTTGTCGTATTCGTTTAGTCATGTCAAACACACTCATTATTTCGTATTTCTCTTCTCATATCAAGCTCGCCTAATATTTTGTGTCTATCTAATGACATAAGATACACTCAATATTTCAGATTAGTATAGTCACATCAAATACGCCCAATGTCTCATGTCTCATCTAGTCATAACTACTAATCGCCCAACGCAATTTGATATGAGTATCAATGGCGGAGTTTTTCTAAGGAGGCGTTGGTTGCATTCAAAATTCAGATTTAACTACGATTGTCCCATCTAGCATTCAATGATACAACTATATAAACAACTATCCGTCTCTTTCGGACAGTTTCTATTTGAACCGTTCTATATTGCTTCCTTGGTCCCAAAACAAGTGTCTATAATTGAAATGATACACATTCTTAGACATACATATTTATTACACTTTTTTTGTTAACCAAATGACATATTCACTCTTATTTGATTTATCCCTTAAATATTTGTGCATCAACTCAGGTTAAAGTTTAGAATTTAGTTATCTACTATTGGAAGTTGAAACCTATTTGGAAAAAAAAAAACATAGATAAATAATTATGGACACTTATTTGGGATGGAGGGAGTATAACGTTCTCCAAACATTAAGGGGTCGTTTACCCAAACGTTTAACCGGTAAATACTTATCAGTAAGATTCCTTAACTCACTTTATGGTCCATCAAAACAATATGGCATGCAACAAGTGATTACCGGATAAAGCTTATTCAATCCTTATCATCGCTCTTCGAGGTAAGATTTTCAACCTTTGCCATGTTCATCTAGCAACATAACAGTACGTTTACCAAACGCTTATCAAATAAGTGCTTACCAACAAGGACTTTACCCTTACTTACCTTATCATATAACATTTTCGGTCATCAAAATTGACTGTTGGCAAACATCTTCAACCCAGTAAGCGCTTACCAAGTAACATCCACCTTTATTGTTTACCAGGTAATAAGATTCTTGGTGTTTTCCATGCTCGATTGGCAAGGAGCGTATGGTAAATGATACTGATAAAAGCTTAACCGAGCAAGAATTCAGTATACGATCCCTAAAACGGGTGACTTAAAACACCAAACCGAAGTTGTAATGACACCAAGCCAAACAACCCGAAAACTCACTTGATGTTAAGAGAGAAAAAACAAACAAATCATGCAAGATCTATAGAGTAAATTCTTTCATTTCACAAGTTAAAAACCTTTGAGGAGGTACCCATGGTGTTGATATTTTCTTTAAGACATGTACACTTCAACACCAACAGTTTTCACAATCTGGCAAACCGGACAAACACTCACACACCGTTCGCAATCTATACACAGACTCAAATGCCGACACGGCATCACGAGAATCGACACCTCCTTCGCCTTGCACGCCTTGCACACCATCGTACCACCACCACCACCATCACGACACTTAACGGGGGGATTAAGGTAATTATTATTAGTACCAGGGGCATTAAGGTAATTATTAGGGTCTATGGACGATACAGCATCGTATTCACCGTCTGTATCACCGAACCCTTCTTTCACTTGCTGCTGCTGCTCGTTGCCTTGGGCCAGTGCCTGTTGGAGGTTCGTTCTCAGCATATTCACCATCGATTCGTTGTATTTTGCTCGGTAGTGCCAATTCTGGGCTTCGTTTGCGACCTGTTTTATTCTCTCCACGAGTTCTTTGTTTTTGTGGTTTATGGTTTCGATCTCAAGGTCTTTTTCGCGTATTTTCTTCTCGATTCCTTTGCCGATGGAAGCTAGGAATGAAGCCATGTGTCTTTGTCTTATCTCCTTCACCCCTTTCAACATATTTTCTCCCTGTAAAATCAGTAGTATTATTGGTAAGCTATGGGAATAAGCAATTATTATCACACATTTGTTATAAGGGTTGGGTTCTGGTGAGAAGTTGAGGTTAACGTGAGAACCGTGAGAAGTGGTTATCAACCATTGGATGCACATTAGAATGAGATGCATAGGGATGCACCGGATCAATTCCCTTCTAAAGCGCAATCATGGGAGGGCATGAGATTAGAAGTGATCAACGGTACATATCCACTCCCCACGCTTCTCACATTAAACTCAAAACGATCCTTCGCCTTTGTTATAATATGTTTCTGTTAAAACCATTATGTATTTTTTGCAGGACATGCCTACAAATCAACACTTAAGGGGCTGATTGGTTGGTTTTCTATTAAGTCCTCAATGGATAAAGTTGTCTGTATAGATTGGAAAGGTTTTTGTTTGGGAGGGTGTTTTCCTAGATTGAAAGAGTGTGCTTTTTAATTGGCTTTCTGCATAAAGCTTCCCTCTAAAAGCTTCTTGAATAAGTCACTTCCTATATGATTAAGCCACTACAAAACAGTCAGGTATAGGTGAACGAATGAGCTGTGCACCCCATTAAGCTAATTAAGCTGCTAACAAATAGGTCTTGACCTATACAGATGTATATTATTACTGATAATTGTAATTTCTGTTTTATTCAGTCATGAATTTCAGATTTACATTTTTACCAAGGACTTGAAAGTCGAAACGAACATCAGACTACTAGAACTTATCAACAAACACTGGATTCTATACAAAACCAATAAGAAATTTTGGGTTTTGAAAAAATCAGGAAATTAAGATCCATCCTTTTACAGATCAGGGATTAGGTTAAAAAGTTCAAATAATGAGTTGGTGGCTGTTCAAAAGGCAACAAGACATTGGGGTCCAATGAAATAACTTTTTTAGCCCAGAAGGTGCGTATGAACTTCTTTACCACTATCTAGAACAAAATCATTATGAAAATAAAAAGATGTGATATAGATTATGGTTGCCACCACATCTGTCCATATACAACCATAAGAAATCCAAAGTCTCATCAATCATAAAATAAGTGCCCACATTCTTAGTTTAGTTTGTCAAAAAGCAAGTGTCTACTTTAACAAGTGCCTACTTTCCAATTTTACCCTCAACAATGAGATGGAGAAATCAATTACTCCCTCAATTATCAAGAGTAAATTGTCATTTAGTTTATTAAAAAGTGTAATAATTAAACATTTCTAAAACCATATGCCTTTTTCATTGTGGACATCTATTTTTGGAAAGAAGGTAGTAATGCTTTATGTTTGTGTATTCAACATGAATAAACCATCAAGTGATAACATGCAATTAAATTATCACAATTTAAAGAAAAAAAAAATTGAGTCGGTGCAACATTATGTCAATAATGGATATGATGAAAAATCATGTTTGCATAGTAATAGATCATTTCAAGGGCAGATATCAAATCAGTACCTGAATCATGATGAATCTTTCGAGTTCTTCATTATGTCGATCAAGTTCGTTTGTGAGACTATCACCAAAAGAAGAAATTATCGATGGTGCTGCTGTCATGCTTCCACTGGCTGAAGTAATTGAAGAGTTGCGTTCCTCATCATCGTATGATAATTTTAAACCAGTAGATACAGGATGAGTGTTTGGAATGGTTGATGGGCGATCAGATTCTTCATTATAAAAGTTCTGGTTCAATGATATCTGAAGCTTCTTTTGCATTAAATTAGCCTCAGCTTCTCTCGGTCGCTTATTGGAGCGAAAAACAGGGCTATTAAGCTCTCTACCAGAATAATTTACTGGATCAACATTACGGGTGGCTGGTACTGCAAAAATCAGATAAACGCAATAAATAATGATTATTAACATGATTATAACATAAAAAGACTGAATTTTAAAGAACAAACAATTATTCCACCTAAAAAGAATCCTAGGCAAGTAGGCATCCATCATGTAGCAATAATCTTATCATTTTAGAGCTATGTAATAATAACGCAGTAGCAACATCGTTTGAATGAGAAAACAAACAGCATTATAGCTTGAAGTGACTAAAAGTTATGGGGAAGACCCCTATAGAATAGTCCATTCAACAAAAGTAGAATCATTACACAGTGCAGCTGTCAAGCCAAGAATTCATAGTGCTCATGATGTGACCAGGAGAATAATTGAAGGTTTCTCTTTAAATAAATAAAAGTAAAGCTCCTCGTGATCAACATTCCTCAATATTATGTTATCCTAGCACTATACCTCAAACAGGACTCGCTCCAGTTTATATCTTCAAAAAAATCTTACACCCACATGTTAACTTGCAGCAAGAGATTTATATGTATAACCATACATTACAATGATAACATCTTCGAAATCTAATTTCATGTACAAAATCACCAATGTGCAACACAGAATACATTTGAGGTTACAGGTTCATGATACTGAAACTGAACCAAGAAAGAAGAATCAACCAGTTGTATTACTTGTAAAAAGTTAGGCATGAGATCTTATATGGCTATGAATAACAAATTAGCCGTGGCTGATTTGAAGGAAATATCCTAGCAAGTTCAGTAATTTAACAAAACCGCAAAACATTGTACTACAAACTCTGCACAAATAAGAGAGCCGGCAACTTTCAATCTAGCATAGCAATATTACATCAATTCACTAAACAAGGATTTAACTGGTAACTTCTCACATGAAGCATCTATTGAACTACATAAATTTGGACCCATATGAACAAATCAAAAAAGCACGCACTAGAATCGTTGTACAACATGACAGAAACTCACCATTTCCAAATAGCTGCAGTTGGTTTGAAGGATATTGGAAGAGGTTCTCATTAAGGAAGACAGGGACTAATGAGTTGGTGTTACTTCCTCCGAACATCTTTTGCCAAATCAGCCTACAATAGAATAATGCAAGGGAATCGGTGAGATTTGAAATGCCACTAGTTGCCGAAGCTAAAGCCAATGCCTTTACTGAATGGGGCAGTTTATGCACCAAGTGGAAGCAACATAAGATCCCATCCAGATATGTGAGTATTAAAAAGATGCCAAACCAGAAATAAAAGGAAGATAAATAAATATGGAAACAGAGATGAAACCATTATCTATGAATACATGCTATGATTTTAAAAAGATAAAACATAATAATACACAAATAGAAAGTTACTTAACAAAACAGTAGATATTAGGCAATGTTGAAAGGTCCAGAGAGCGTTTATATATCTCTAATGAAGCCATATATCCATATTAATATGCAATGTTAATGCTTATGGTAGTGACATTGGCTTTCACTACTCCAGAAGGAAAATAACTGGATTCATGAACCAAATGTTTCTTACTGTAAGATGCATTGCATACTAACAAGGAAAGACAAACAACAAATGGGTTACATTATATGTTAACATTTATTACATTAAGATGATTAGTGAATAGATTTACAACTTCAGGGTCAGGTTCAAGGGAAAACCTCAAATAAACAGAAAACCGAGGAACACCCTCATAGCCCTCTCCATCTAGACCGTATGCACTTGTGCATACAGATAATTTTGTAATATGCATAGGTGCATAATGCACTTGTGCATAAAAACCCAAAAAGAACTCAAATTTCCCGTATGCACTTGGAGGGCTACGAGGGTGTTCCTCGGTTTTCAATTTTTTTGAGGTTTCCCCTTAAACCTCCCTCTACAACTTCAATGGGCAGCTGGCAGCATACCAACTAACGACAAACATCAAGTCCGTGACTGCTAAATCCCCCCCGCAACAAAAACCCTTTCTTATATGGCTAACCAACAAATGTGGTAACCAAATAACAATACTTATCAAAGACATACACATAACAATGGCGAACATGAATGCAGTCAATCAAAAGTCAAAACCTGCTCATCCTACCAAATCCTCAGGAGAACTAGATCAATATAATTATAAAAATGTCAAGTTTAAGCACTTCTTTCAAATAGCACTACACGCAGGATAACCTAAACTATATTATGATCTGACCAGATCCAGCCAACTCGTCAAACACACAAATAATCAAACTCTCCTTCTGAGTTCCGAATTCCGATCATAACAACTCACCAATCACCAATGTGTGCAATGTTGTAAAAATGAACACGAACTACAAAAAAAGTCATGATCGCATACTGCTGAAACAAAAATCAAAAAAACCTAAATACCTGTATCTCTATGTTTCACCATAACTCAAAATCCAGAAACACAAAACAGAGAACCGTAAATAAAACACAACTAATCGAAATCACAAAAAACGCAACCCTAAAATAAAACGCTAGAACACATATCAAGCATCAAAAAAATCAAAATCCTCGAAACAGAAACTAATCAATCACTCAATCAACAAGAATAAACACCATCACATAAAATGCAACCGTCATATATAACGCTAAAACACATATCAAACATCAAAAAAAAATCAAAATCCTCAAAACAGAAACTGATCAAATCAGTCAATCAACAACAAAAAAAAAAAACTCAAAAACTACCTCAGATTTCCAAAACCTCGCTAGATCCTGCAAAATCACAAGCAAAAAACAACAAATCCGAGCAAAATCATTACTCGAATCACTTCAACAAACAAAAAAAACAACAACAACGATAATAATAATAATAATAACAGCAAAAAAATCAAAATTTTCAGAGATGAAATTGAAGATAAGAGTATAACATCTTAACATACCTTGAAACGATTGGCGATTATCCGATGGAAGCGAATGATAATTAATCTATCTATGTAGAAATGGATGAGTTTTAGAGAGAGAAAGTCATGGANACAACAACGATAATAATAATAATAATAACAGCAAAAAAATCAAAAAAATTCAGAGATGAAATCGAAGATAGAGTATAACAGATTAACATACCTGGAAACGATTGGCGATTATCCGATGGAAGCGAGTGATAATTAACCTATCTATATAGAAATAGATGAGTTTTAGAGAGAGAAAGTGATGGAGATATAGAGAGAGAAATTGGAAGTAACTGATTGAAGAAGAAGAAGTGGGATGGCATAGGGAAAGGTGATGGGGGAGAAATAATTGAACGGTGCGGTGGTGGTTACGCAAACAGGGAGAAGATGATGGATGGAGGTTGGGAAATAAAAACAAATTTCTTTTATTTTTTTTTTTAATTTAATTGGTTTAAGGGTAAATGACGATTTCGCCCTTAGGGTTTGTCGAGAATTTCGATTTTCGTTCGTATGGTTTAGAAGTTACGGTTTTTGTCCCTATGGTTTGTAGATCGTTGTTATTCTCGTCCTTGTGTGATTACAGTTTGTTGCTTTTTTTTTGTGATTATGGACGGTCGTCTGGAGACCATCTGTTGCGGCTGTGGTCTAGTGGTTGAAGGGGAATCGGAAGGTGGTTGTTGTGCGTGTTGTCTTTTTGTTTTTTTATTTTCGTTAATGTCGTTGGTTTGATCTTTAGTTGAATTCCCCTAGAGTGTGTTTTTCACAGTTCTGGTGTGGTTGTTTGTGTTTTCGGTTCTGTATCTCACGGTTTGGTGTGGTCGCTCTTGTTCGGTTTCGAGGCTTTGTATTGGATTTGCTTTTGGCTTGCTATTAATATGTTGCAGCTTTTAAAAAAAATGTTCTACTATTTTGGTCCCCTGTTACTTAAATATAGAAATTAGTTTCTAGGGACGAAAATAACAACAAAATGCAAACTTTGGGAGAGTGAAAGGAGCACACCTCTCGACTAAGGCAACCTCGTCTGAAAGCTCAAGCTCGACTTGTCGAGTCAAAGGTGTTAGCGAGAGCGTCTCTGAACCTGTTTTCCTCTTCGTTCATGTACTTCCGTTTCCCATGAGAGTAAGGCACCAGGTATAGTTAGTAAGCCAAGTGCAAGCATCGAGGCTGCCACTCAACCCTAAGACGGATCAAAGAAGACCGGGGAACCTCTCGTTGGGTTTCGGAATTCGCATTAAGGTACAACACTAGGAATCGGCATCGTCAGTCTAAGCTAAAACACAAGGGCTTTGGAATCCATTCCGTATTCCGTACGCTAGGAAGTCAACACGAACGGTAATTATAGCCTTCGCTTGAACCGAAGAGGGCGATACGAACAGTTCTATCGCCTTCTTCTCGATAGTCGTCGGCCAGATCCCCCCATATGGCATGGTGGCATCAGAAGCTATGAAGAATACAATTGCTACGGGACGAGAATCGAAATCTTTAACAAACCACAAGGACTAAAATAGTAATTTAGTCTTGATTTGATTTATGGTAAATAAAAATAAATAAAGAAATAAGGTAAAAATACGTAGATGGGTGGGATCCACAGAACACGCGACCCAGCAAATTTCTGGAATCACGCTCCTCGATTCATCTCTCTCTCTTTGACTTATTTTTTATATTGGACGTGATATGTCTTAATTGCCCTTTACATTATATTTATATTTATTTCCTATTTCTTGGAGGTATAACCGATAAGGACCCCCCTTTTTATTATTCTAATTTTGGAGATTCTCAATTTCTATAAAATGGGAATTCATTCAACCATTTTGATCTTTGATTTACAACATATATGAATGAATTTAGAAATGTAATTTATTTGATTTGATTTGCTTTGCTTTTTTTGTTAAAAGTAAATTCATCTAGGTTAAAATCTTGGGTTTCGTTTTTATTTAACCGTGGGTTTTCGGGTCAGTTTACACGTACCGGCTAATCTCCCGACCCCGAATAACCATGAATGGTCTGGGGTTATCGTAGGTGAACCTCCATGGCCACAAGGGCCTTGACAGCGCCTGGATTCGGACATGGGTGGATTAAATTTTTTACTGCATCCCCCGATGCTGGCTACTTCCCGGGTGACCGTAAATAAAACAGAGCTATCGCATGTGAACCTCCTAGGTTTGAATCATCTTGAATTACTATTAGTTTTTGTGAATCAAACCAGATTATGAAGTTATTAGACTTTTAAAACGGAAACACTTTGTTTTGGTTTGGTTTTATTAAAAGTGTTGAAAATGGGAGGCCAACATTTTCATTTAAGAGGAAGGCGGAAGGTTGTTCCTTCTTTGAGAGGTTGCTTTGGGTGTTATGTGACCTAATTGATATCAAATGTCACATTACATTAATTAGAAACCTAACTTAACACTTGCAAAGGAACACTAACTTATATTAAAATGAGGGATTCCATTAATCAAAGTGGTCTTGTTGTAGGACGATTATCAAAAACTGATCAATATTAATCAAGTGTACATATTATAGTACCCTTTAATGTTTTAAAACACGTTCTTTTTCATCATATTTTTACCCATTTGAAGGGCAAACACGTATGGGATAATTTTCGGCTGAAAGTGTACTGAAAAGAAGGTGGCAGTCAGCATTTAGATGCAAATTGTGTTCTCAAAAGAAAGTTTCAAGTATCAACGAATTGTGATTCAAATATAGGGTGGCTAAAGTCGAGAGTTGCTAGGGGGTTTTATATGACAATAAGGTCATGCTAAAATCAAAAAACATATTTTATATGATAGTTATCATACCATCTAGGTTGCATGTATCAGGGTATTGGCTGATAAAGAAGACATGTAAGAGGAAGATAGAAGCTGAAATTTAGTATGTTTAGACAGATTTTTGGTAAACCAATGGTGGAAGTTTGTCTATTACAGATAAATTAGGGGATGAGCATCTTGTGGTGGTTTGATCACACTCGCATGAAACGAATGGTGACTACAATGAGGGAGATATAAAGTGTGACGGCTATGGGCAATAATGATAAAAGATAGGTCAAAAAGGATCGTTTAGCTATTGCATTTATTTTCTCATTGTTGGACATATGTACAGGAGTAATTTTTGGACTGGACATGGTATGAAAGACCTATTTGACTCTATGGTCGTAGTTATAGTTATTTAGGTGGTATTCCGAGATTGAAGAGATCGTGAGATGAGTGACTAAGGCTGAACATGAATGTTTTAGATGTTCTCAAAGGATATGAACTATGATAGAAGTTGTTAAGAGACACTGATTACGGTGGTAGACTAATCCATCTATAGTTAAATCAGACATGAGGCACCTGGACTTAGAGAGCTATTTTTAATTAAATACTAATATGACCCATGAATTAACTTAGATTATTATGTTTCAGGTGATCTTCAACTAGGATTAATCAAAAAATAAAGATCTCCTCTTACCATTCTCAAGACAACTACCGTTCTTATCGGAAACCAACCCTATAAGGTTGCGTTTGGCAAAAATAAGCTAGCTTATAAGGTAGTACATGTTTGGATGGACCATAAACTATCTCATTGAAACACTAGTCGAAGTAGCCTTTCAGAAGCTTTTTGTAGTATTTTCAAATTATAGTCTCGTTTTGGTCATTTTACATACTCATAAGATAGTTTTTACCAAACATAATTTATTCATAAGCTAGTTTATCAGATACCAGTTAACTTATCAGCTAATTTATAAAACACAACCTTAATCATAACTTATCTATTCTACCAATAAATGCTCATTTTGAAACTATCAACATTGATTTGTTCCACAAAATATATTCATTTTATCATTATTAAAAATAAATGGGTATGTTGACACCTACACATTTTATATAAAAGTAACAATAAAATTTTGTTATATATATATATACAAAGAAAAAGGTTCAAATGAGAAGTGCTAAAAAAATGTAAAGTAGAGAAGTGATCTCCACCACTCATCCG
>LUCG01237584.1:0-16520 GCA_001633085.1 Carthamus tinctorius
GCCATTCTCTAAAGAATATAACTGAGATAACAAGAATTGTGAAGATGGTTGAAATAAGATGTTCTCAGAAGGGACTGGCGGATATGATTGGGCTATATATAAGAAAGTACTAGTAATGTTTATGTGAACTTCAACCCTGCTTTAAGAAACTTGTAACTCCAATCGAGACTATATATAGAGCCTTGAGGGTGCTTCACTATTTTGGTGGAAGATATGAAAGCGGGATTATTCTTACAAAAGATACTGACCGTTTCGAGATTATGAATACAGTCGTTGTCATGGGCCACCTAGTAGTGGCATGTGTAATTGGTGCATTAAATTTTACAAATATGCGAAAATTCGAAAGAATATATTTTGGTGCTCGAGCAAAGAATAAGATAAAAGTTTTAGGCATCTCAATCATGGATGGAGGCTTTGCAAAGTTCGCATCTATTACTTATCCCCTGAACTCTGTTCATGTTTCTGGCTGTAGGACTCACACATATCTTATTTAGTGAAAATACAATATCCTCACTGAACCGTTTATGCTGTGAATAAAGGCAGTATTAACACATGCAACAATAACTTCGTGTGCTTTGGAATTTTGAGCTCATAATCAGCCACCTGAAACAAATTTTCTGAATGTCTTGTTTTGGTGTCATCTTTCTCTACAACAAGCGCCTAGTTGAGAACACTCTGTAAAACTAGTTCATTTTCTTTTCCTGTACAAAAATCTTGATATGTTAATTATTCATAATGTTGTCTCAATATCTTCACTAGGGATATTACGGTATTACCTTTTTACACGCATCATAAAAGTGGAGAAAGAAGCTAAATTTATTCACTCCTGTAGCTTTTTGTACCACATATTAATATTCCTACCTTTTATCTTAATATGCCGAAAGCTAATAAATTGAGGTAGATAGATGGAAATCTTTGGCATTCATTAGATGCTTATTTGAGGATTTCAAGGAATATATATACAGATATATTGGCTCATTTTGTTTAGGCATCGGATGGTCGGTTATCTATTTTGCTTGGATTAGAACATTTAGATTAAGTTGCTGATTGAGGGTGAACTTTTGGAGGGAATTTTGTCTTCTTAAATCGTATTATTGTTATTCTGCTCTCATGTTACTTTTTACCGTAGATTGCCAAGCTATAAATTACTCCTGTTCATGTTACTTTGTCAAAGAGAAGCCTTATTCTTATCTGTTAGAACATATCTGTGTTAAAGAAAGTATTTTCTGTGTATTTGATGCCTGAAGTGCACCATTTGTGGAACAAGGAAACTGGTGTTTACACAATTGATGATCAAATGCACATAAAGAAACTATATGAGAATGAAATTAGTCTTTTAAGTCATTATTTAAACCGGACATGGTGAATGCATCTCCCTTGTGGTGTAGCAAGTGAATGAGTTCAGTTTTATTGTCAACCCCATTATTTGTGGTTCTTAATGCGCAAGTGACTTTATATTATTGTGCCCTTCAACTTTTAGGTGCTTATACCATGCCACTTCCTTTGGAAGATAGTCCATATTGACCAAGTTTTACAAAGTTAATTCTAGTAGAAAGGTCTTACCTGCTCTGTGAACGGTGTGGTTTAATGCGACATATCTTTCTTTTATGTAATTATCTGTACTTGTCTTTAATTTGCATAATGAGTTAGATGAAACATTTTTAAATGTTTTGAGTTGGAATTCTTAGAATCCTTGACAATGGAAGAAGACCGGCCATTACTTCAATGTTTTATAGCAGTTATTTGCTTCATATATACATGTAACCACAATAGAATGTGATAAAAGTTCTAACGCTATTACATATTTCAAAAGGCTCATAGTCATATTACTCAACTGTGATGGTTATATTGCATAAGAAACATTGACTGACTTTGTTCTTTTTCATCTTAAACCCATATGGCATTATCCTTTCTAAGCAAGTCCACCAGCTTGCCCGTATGTTTGAGGCTCATGATCTCATTAGGGCCGCCAACCAATTCATTACTTATGAACACGACTGGTACACTTGGCCTACAAACTAACCCCTTTAGTTCTCTATCCGTTTGCGGCCTGTTTGGGTGTTCATGTATCTCGTATACCGTAAAATTTGGCTCGAAACTGCTTATCAGAGTCTTAATAGTATGACACATGTTGCTAGAGCATTTGCTAAATATCACCACTGGCTTTTTGGCACCTAAGTTGGTAACCAAGGCCAATTGGTAGCCCTCAACTTGAGGATTATAAGAAGCTTACAAATCCCATTTTCTATCCATGTGGGAAGAGTTGTTACAAACTCCCCACTTAAATCCTGACATCCTCATTGGCTTGCCCAAACTCTTCCTCCTTGTAATTGGCGATGTGGGATTCGCCTAAGATGTTACAAACATCTCCCCTTGAGAGGACTCATCATACCTAATGAGGTTTTTCCTCACCATCCCGATGGTACAAGTATCGGCTTTGATACCATTTGTAACACCCCAAAGCCCAAAAAAATAGGATTGTCCAATTACTTTGAATCCAACTTAAAACCATGGTGGAAGTTATTGGTATCCCACAACATGAGGCTTATAAGGAGCTCACAAATCCCATTTTTTTTATCCACGTGGGACGAGTTGTTACAATATTGAGGCTTTAGAGTACTAGATTGAAATTGAATAGGAAAATATGAAACACGTGGAACATTGTTCTTGAAAGATACCTTATTTGATGTCGACTGGATCACTCATAAAACTAATCACATGGTGCACTTTGTAGGCTACACTTGTAATTGGTGCATTTTAAAAATGATGCTAATAATCGGAGAAGGGAGAATATATCTATGATACCCAAGATAGAAAGTTTAGTGACAAAGGGAAGTGGGAATTTTGAAATAACTCGATGCTTATCTGAGATTTTAAAGCATGTGGATTCCGTACAAGCAAGGGAGAGGGTACTAAATATCTCTTTTCCCCTTCTAAAACTAACCATGTTTGCTATCAGATTATCCTTGAGGAATTAATCCTCGGTTCTTAGGATCACATGGTTGGTGAATGTCACATCCACTAGCTCTCATCGAGGAAACCACTAAAGTTACCATGAAGCTCACAGTTTATCGAACAAACTGAAGCTTATGAAACTATGATAATTTGATAGTACTATTATAAAGAGGACATAATTCTAGCTTGGTTTCATTGACTTCCGTCAATTGTTAGACTTGCTAACCCTTTTTGTTAAGGAGTTATGAGCTGGTCACACCTATTGCTTTGTCTTAAGCATGCATCTCTAAAGCTGGTTATCTATTATGTCATACCCATGTGATTGAGGTAAATTACTTAAAATCTGTATGTGCACTGATGCATATGGTATTTTTCTTTAATACAAACATGGGTTTAGCTGAATAAGCCCTGTAAGTTGAGTTATTTTGGACTTGTCATAGTCAAACTAATGGATAATTACATGCCTAGAAAAGTAATATTTTGAGATGCAAGATGTGTATTGAAACATGATAGAGCATATGAAATAGATGACTTTCAGATGGTATCTATAGAAGTAGGAAAAAAAACTCATGTATATGTTCAATTTGAGTGCTCAATCAGAAGGCGTTACTCATGTGTATCGAAACATGTCAAGTCAAACTCTCTGAGTTTTGCTTTTGTTCTTGCATGGACGGTGGCTCCAATGAAGTATAGGTATGAGTTCCTAATTGATGTAGGGTCTCCAACTAATTGCTAGTGACGAAGACATATCGTATTCCTTTTTACAGGTTAGATTCTTCTAAAAAATTCGAGGTCTATCTAGCTCCAGAAGTTGGATATATCCCCTCATCTTTTTTGTCTGATGATAGCGATGGAACATATGAAACCGTACAATCGGGTATCTAAAAATATTTTATTTTCTGGTACTAGATATGGCCACATACATGCAGCTCAAAGGCCAGAAGAAAAGTCAAAAAGGTGTCATGCTATATGAACTTGAGGAATCAATTTGTATAACCGGCTAAAGAAGAAACTAAGGGCCACTTCTATAGGTTCACTAACTTATCTAAATGCCTATCAGTAAACCTAAATATCGGTACTTTTTCTTTCACATAGCAAAAGAACTAAAGCCAAAAAGCCAAGAACATGAAATGATCTATTTAACTAATTTCTCCCATTTTCAATTTTTAAGCTTGCATTCATATTTCACTTGTTAGTTCGCGAGTTGACTTGCACAATATTGTCTAACTGCTCTAACCTTGTGTCCATGGCTTTGGCATAGAATCTGTAAATATAATTTCAAAATTTCACTTCTGTTTTCTAATTAAAACAGTGGGGTTTCTATGTGTGGATATGCATACGACAGTTGAGTGCTGGCATCACAGGTCTTTTTTGATTTTGCAGATTGGTAGGCCTGGTATTCCCCCACTTGGAGAAAGAAAGGACAAAGGATAATTGATGCAAAGTTTTTATATTTCGGATTTTATGCTTTATATGGGTTTGGGTGAGATAAGATGGAAGTTTTCTAAGAAAAAGCGGCTTCAAATATCAAATTTAGTATGCATATCATGGTTACGTAAAAGCGGTAAAACAGGTTCATTATATTTTTAGGGGGGTTTCTTCCTTAAAAACCTGTTCTTTGATCCTAGTTAATCTTGGATCAAGAACCAAGATCAGTAATAAAGCATGGAAATCCATTGAAATATCTCCATTCATCATCATGGTGTTAATCAGCATCTTGATTGTATGCTGTTGTGTTTGTGCATTTATTCATTTAATAATGTGGCATGGGTTTTTGTCCCTATGTTATGTAGTAACTCATTACTATACACAAGTTAAAATACAGATTCCTACAGACTTAACAGGCAAATTATGGCATTCCTATATTATTGGTAGAGATTATTTTTAGTAGGTGAATGACATAAGGAACCGAAACACAAATACAAATATAGCCATTCGTTAATATAAATTGTGTTTGGAACTCCCGTCTAATGCAAACTATGATGATGTAATAGTTATACTTTGAGGTTATTTGTGTAATCTTGTATCAAATAGTTCATCAAAGTAACAACATCATTGATCAATGACCACAAGAAAGGCTTGAAGTATAAGTTCCTATAATGGAGGGAAGGAAAATTTTGAAATCTTACACATTATCTCTTGTATATCAGTTGCTTTCGGTCGCAATTGTGCCTCATTACTTTGATGAGCTACCATTATATGGTAAAGCTTTATAATGGACCAAGCATTTAGATTGGTACCACAATACAGTAAATCATGACTTTGATGAGCAACCATTATATGGTAAAGCTTTATAATGGACCAAGCATTTAGATTTGGTACGACAATACAATAAAAGTTAAATAGCAAATTAGCGCACTTTTAACATTAAATTCTAAGACAAGGAACAATAGTAACTCTTGGAAACCGTAATATCTCTCATTGTTTCTCAATAACCAGTAAAATTACATTCAGAAGTTAGCACATAAGCTATCGTTTGACTTGCATAGCATAAAAGAGGGCTGAAACAGCTATTTGTCGTGCCTGCTCTTATGACTAAAATGCATCAAACTGCTATTTGTAGCTGTGTTAAACTTAGTTCCCACCTCTATAATATTATAGGAACCAAATTCTAAACCCATATAGCATTAGCCTTGAGGAGCAACGGTACCAGCTGACCCTTCAGATGAAGACTCATTATTTCGTTGGCACCACCAATCAGCTCCTCACCTATGAACACAGCTGGTATACTTGGCTTGCACCCTAATCCTCTGAGTTCCTTCTCTATTTGCTTCCCCTCTGGGTGCTCATTCAGCTCATAAACCTTAGGATTTGCTCCAAAACTGCTTATCAGTGTCTGAACGGTGTAGCACATGCAGCAAGAGCTTTTGCTGAATATGACCACAGGCCTATCGCTCACCAATGCTGTAATCATAGCCATCTCTAGAAATTGTAGCAGTTTATGTTTTCTAAACAATGCTAGATTTAGTGGAATAAATTGTTATGAGTGAGATAGATAGAGACGATATGTAGAAAGTTCGGTGTGATGGATTTCTTTTGTTGTAGGTAACTTAAGCTCTTTCCACGGCTATATATAGTAGTCATTGGACTTGAAATTGTTGGGCGGTGATGCTTATTTGACACTGAAAGGAGATCAGATTCTTTTTCTTTGAAAGAATTTCAGTGATCATCATTCATCAGAGTCAACAAATGATAGGGAATTACTATATTTTAGTATAACAGGTTGCTTATCTGTAGGTTAATATGCATGGCTGGAAAGTACATATCTGAATGACATCCTTAAGCTTGTTGCATCCTCCAAAAGGTTTTCCTCTGCTACTATTTGTGGGTGGGTAGTTTGGTAATTACATGTCATGTGTGAACATATGTATATTTGTCAACTATACAACATCAAGAATTCAAGATTTCTGGTATTTTTTCTAGGAGCATCTGCTTAGGTAAAGAAGATGCTTACCCAATTGGCAGCCACCTTTACTCCCCATGCCAACAAAAAAATATGAAACTTAAGATGGATAAGGATCCAATAATCTGGTTGTGAATTTGTGTTAAAAACCAGTCTTTGAGGTGAAAACCCTTAGATTGAAGGATCAGGTGAAAACCATTCATATAATTGAGTGATAGTTTGGAGTGTATCAGTTACATAGGATTAGGAGGTGAAAACCCCAATAACCGTGTAATTGTTGTTAAGGGAGACTGAGAGAAATCTAGTTGAACAACTCCTAGAAAAGTCATAATCAACAATTCTTCATAAAACCAAACTGATTTTAAAGGGATTCTATTCATAGTGAGTACCGTGTTTTATCAAAATTAAAGTTCGTAAAGTTTTCAGGTTTAGTTTCTAATTTTCCTTGTTCTTAGTTTTTCTTAAGTAGTTTAATTAAAAATCTTCCAAAAAGCCAATTTCTTTAGATTGATTGATTCAAGTTATAAATTTTAAATAGCTAGCTTAATTGTGATACTTGGTACTTACTGTTACTATACTATCTCACGATTAAGTCACACTTGCCTTTTAATTTGAAGGTATTTTTATAGTCTAGAAATATCACGTCATAAGCCATTACAAAATAATCATATATAGCTGACTCAATAATCGTGAGTCCCATTAAGATCATTAAGCTGCCTACAAACTGGCCCTTAGTGTCCTTAATAGTCAAATTTAGGTACAAGGATGCGTTTCAGAGCTCATGCAACCGAGGCTCCATAGGAAATGAATAAAAATGTTGAAAGAGAGTATAATCAGCTTGAAGTGTCATAGTCAATGTGCCATGAATGTAAAGCTTGATGTCATTTTATGCAGTCACTAGCTCATGTTTCTATAAAAAATTAACTAGTTTTGATGCTAGCTATCCCACATACGCAAAAAACAACAATGTGACAAAGTATACATGGCATTGGGTTATTACCAAATGTTTTCTGAGATGGAATTTGTTGCTTTTTCTACAACTGGCAGTAGTAATAAAGAGTTACCACTCTTCAAAGTTCAATCAAGTATACTGGTGTTTGAACTTTCAAGTGGCATCTTTCTGCTACTCTGTATAACTTGTTGTTTCCGCCTTAACTTTCTTTTACCACAGCACGATTCACTTTTATAATGTGGGAAATAATTTCCTTTTTGGTTGGAATACTTTTTAGACTATATTGCATAGTTATTGAACCTTAAAAACATGTCACTTGATTTGTCTAGACACAAATTACAGCTGACAGAAAGTATTTTGTGTCGTAAAATGTTATTTATGACTTATTTGACATTCTAGTGAGATGGAATCTTTGTCTATGTGGTAGTGTTATGTTTTTTCACTCACTTAGGATCATATTCTATATTCTTTATCCTTGTTTGAGGTGCAGATGTCCAACCTTTTGTATGTAACATGTGTTTGTTAAATTTGAGGTCTGCCTGCTTTTAGTTGAGTAGAGTAGATGTCACAACGATTCATGGGCTTTTTTTTATATGTCAAATTTATAGGCAGTTCTTTTTGAAAGTTACTCGTTTGCGGTAAGATTGACAAAGGATATTGGATAACATCAAGTATATGTTATTATGATGTCCATCATCTCAAAGTTTTCTTTTAACTGAAGATATGCACAATTAATACCAATATTGTAAAATAGGAATGCATATCATGATTGACACCACATAGTATGGAAATTGTAAAGGTTTGCCATAAGGCTAACAGAAACCACTGAAGCATAACAGTGCTTTTACTTAAAAACAAGACACCGTTATGTCATTCTATCCGTTATTATCATAAAAGTTAAACCCATATGGCATTGGCCTTCTTGAGCATCTTGACTAGTTTACCCTTGAGATGGAGTGTCATGACCTCATTTGGACCACCGATCAGCTCTTGCCCAATAAATATGGCTGGTACACTTGGCTTACGTCCTAGTGCTTTCAACTCTCTTTCCAATTGCTGGCCATTAGGATGTTCATCTAGCTCGTAAACTGTGGGATTTGCACCAAAGCTGTAAATCAGAGTCTTAATTGAGTGGGACATGCAGCAAGAACTTTTGCTAAAAATTACCACTGGCTTTTCAGCACCCAAGCTTGTAACCATGGCCATTCTCTAAAGAATATAACTGAGATAACAAGAATTGTGAAGATGGTTGAAATAAGATGTTTTCAGAAGGGACTGGCGGATATGATTGAGCTATATATAAGAAAGTATTTGTTATGTTTATGTGAACTTCAACCCTGCTTTAAGAAACTTGTAACTCAAATCGAGACTATATATAGAGGCTTGAGGGTGCTTCACTATTTTGGTGGAAGATATGATAGAGGGATTATTCTTACAAAAATACCGACTGTTTCGAGATTATGAATACAGTCGTTGTCATGGACCACCTGGTAGTGGCATGTGTAATTGGTGCATTAAATTTTACAAATATGTGAAATTTCGAAAGAATATATTTTGGTGCTCGAGCGAGAATTAGATAAAAGTTTTAGGCATCTCAATCATGGATGGAGGCTTTGCAAAGTTCGCATCTATAACTTATTCCCTGAACTCTGTTCATGTTTCTGGCCACAGGACTCGCACATATCTTATTTAATGAAAATACAAATATCCTCACTGAACTGTTTATGCTGTGAATAAAGGCAGTATTAACACATGCAACAATAACTTCGTGTGCTTTGGAATTTTGAGCTCCCAACCAGCCACCTGAAACAATTTTTCTGGATGTCTTGTTTTGGTGTCATCTTTCTCCACAACATGTGCCTAGTTGAGAACACTCCGTAAAACAAGTTCATTTTCTTCTACCGTAGAAAAATCTTGATATGTTAATTATTCATAATGTTGTCTCAATATTTTCACTAGGGATGTTACCTTTTTACAGGCATCATAGAAGTGGAGAAAGAAGCTAAATCTATTCACTCCTGTAGCTTTTTGTTCCACATATTAATATTCTTACCTCTTATCTTAATAAGCCGAAAGCTAATATATTGAGGTAGATAGATGGACATCTTTGGCATTCATTAGATGCTTATTTGAGGATTTCAAGGAATATATATATAGATATATTGGCTCATTCTGTTTAGGCATCGGATGGTCGGTTATCTAGTTGGCTTGGATTAGAACATTTAGATTAAGTTGCTGATTGAGGATGAACTTTTGGAGGGAATTTTGTCTTCTTAACTTGTATTATTGTTATTCCTGTCTCATGTTACTTTTTACCATAGATTCCAAGCTATAAATTGCTCATGTTACATGCTACTTTGTCAAAAAGAAGCCTTATTCTTATTTGTTAGAACATATCTCTATTAAAGAAAGTATCTTCTGTGTATTTGATGCCTGAAGTGCACCATTTGTGGAACAATGAAACTGTTATTTACACAATTGATGATCAAATGCACACAAAGAAACTGTATGTGAATGAAATTATTCCTTTAAGTCGTTATTTAACCGGACATGGTGAATGCATCTCCCTTGTGCTGTAGCAAGTGAATGAGGTCCGTTTATTGTCATCCCCATTATTTGTGGTTCTTAATACACACAAGTGACTTCATATTATTATGCCCTTCAACTTTTAGGTGCTTATACCATGCCACTTCCTTTGGAAGATAGTCCATATCGACCAAGTTTTACAAAGTCAATTCTAGTAGAAATGTCTTATTAGCTCTGTGAACGGTGTGGTTTAATGCAACATGTCTTTCTTTTCTATAATTATCTGTACTTATCTTGAATTTGCATAATGAGTTAAATGAAACATTTTTAAATGTCTTGAGTTGGATATTCTTAGAATCCTTGACAATGGAAGAAGACCAGCCATTACTTCAATGTTTTATAGCAGTTATTTGTTTCATATTATATTATTATACATGTAACCACAATAGAATGTGATAAAAGTTCTAATGCTATTACATATTTCAAAAGGCTCATATTACACAATCGTGATAGTTATATTGCATAAGAAACATTGACTGACTTTGTTCTTTTTCATCTTAAACCCATATGGCGTTATCCTTGCTAAGCAAGTCCACCAACTTGCCCTTATGTTTGAGGCTCATGATCTCATTAGGGCTGCCAACCAATTCATTACTTATGAACACGCCGGTACACTTGGCCTACAAACTAATCCCTTTAGTTCTCTATCAGTTTGCGGCCGGTTTGGGTGTTCATGTATCTTGTATATCGTCAAATCCGCCTCAAAACTGCTTATTAGAGTCTTAGCAGTATGACACATGTTGCAAGAGATTTTGCTAAATATCACCACTGGATTTTCGGCACCCAAGTTGGTAACCACGGCCATTGGTAGCCCACAACTTGAGACTTATAAGAAGCTCACAGATCCCATTTTCTGTCCATGTGGGAAGAGTTGTTACAAATTCCCCCACTTAAACTCCTTACATCCTCGTTGGCTTGCCCAAAATCTTCCTCCTTGTAATCGGAGATGTGGGATTTGCCTAAGACGTTACAAACACCTCCCCTTGAGAGGACTCATCATACCGATGAGGTTTGCCCCACCATCCCGATGGTACAAGGATAGGCTCTGATACCATTTGTAACACCCCAAAGCCATAGGCTAGTCCAATAACTTTGAATCCAACTTAAAACCATGGTGGAAGTTATTGGTAGCCCCGTAGCCCAAAACTTGAGGCTTATAAGGAGCTCACAGATCCCATTATTTTTATCCATGTGGGACGAGTGTTTACAATATAGAGGCCTTAGAGTACTAGATTGAAATTGAATAGGAAAATATGAAACGAGTGGAACACTGTTCTTGAAAGATAACCTTATTTGATGTTGATTGGATCACTCATAAAACTAATCACATGGTGCACTTTGTAGGCTACACTTGTAATTGGTGCATTTTAAAAACAATGCTAATAATCGGAGAAGGGAGAATATATCTATGATTCTATACTCAAGATAGAAAGTTTAGTGACAAAGGGAAGTGGGAATTTTGAAATAATTCGATGCTTATCTAAAATTTTAAAGCACGTGGAGTCCGTACAAGCAAGGAAGAGGGTACTAAATATCTCTTTTCCCCTTCTAAAAGTAATCATGTGTGCTATCAGATTATCCTTAAGGAATTAATCCTTGGTTCTTAGGATCACATGGTTGGTGAATGTCACATCCACTAGCTCTCATTGAAGAAACCACTAAAGGCACCGTGAAGCTCACAGTTTATCAAACAAACTGAAGCTTATGAAACTATGATAATATGATAGTACTATTATAAAGAGGACATAATTCTAGCTTGGTTCCTTTGACATTCCTCAATTGTTAGACTTGCTAACCTTATGAGCTGGTCACGTCACACCTATAGCTTTGTCTTAAGCATGCATCTCTAAAGCAGGTTATTATGTCATACCCATGTGAACGAGGTAAATTACTTAAAATCTGTATGTGCACTGATGCATATGGTATTTTGCTTTAATACAAACTCGGTTTAGCTGCATAAGCCCTGTAAGTCGAGTTATTTTGGACTTGTCATAAGCAAACTAATGGATAATTACATGCCTAGAAAAGTAAATATTTTGAGATGCAAGATGTGTATTGAAACATGATAGAGTATATGAAATAGATGACTTTCAGATGGTATCTATGGAAAGAGGAAAAATAACTCATGGATATGTTTAATTTGAGTGCTCAATCAAAAGGCGTTACTCATATGTATTGAAACATGTCAAGTCAAACACTTTGAGTTTTGCTTTTGTTCTTGCATGGACGGTGGCTGCAATGAAGTATAGGTAGGAGTTCCTAATTGATGTAGGGCCTCCAGCTAAGAGCTAGTGACGAAGACATACTGTATTCCTTTTTACAAGTTAGATTCTTCTAAAGAATTCGAGGTTTATCTAGCTCCGGATGCATGAACTTCATGGATATATCCCCTCATCTTTCTTGTCTGATGATAACGATGGAACATATGAAACCGTACAATCGGGTATCTAAAAATATTTTATTTCCTGGTACTGGATATGGCCACATACATGCAGCTCAAAGGCCAAAAGAAATGTCAAAAAGATGTCATGCTATATGAACTTGAGGAATCAATTTGTATAACTGGCTAAAGAAGAAACTAAGGGCCACTTCTATAGGTTCACTAACTTATCTAAATGCCTATCAGTAAACCTAAATGACGGCACTTTTTCTTTCACATAGCAAAAGAACTAAAGCTAAAAGGCTAAGAACGTGAATGATTTATTTAACTATTTTCTTCCATTTTCTATTTTTTAAGCTTGCATTCATATTTCACTTATTTTAGTTCGCGAGTTAACTTGCACAATATTGTCTAACTGTTCTAATCTGCAAATATAATTTCAAATTTCACTTCTGTTTTCTAATTAAAACAGTGGGGTTTCTATGTGTGGATATGCATAGACAGTCGAGTCCTGGCATCACTAGTCTTTTTTGATTTTGCAGATTGGTAGGCCTGTTATTGGGGCACTTGGAGAAAAGAAAAGACAAAGGATAATTGATGGAAGGTTTTTAAATTTCGGATTTTATGCTTTATATGGGTTTGGGTGAGATAAGATGGAAGTTTTCTAAGAAAAAGTGGCTTCAAAGATCATATTTAGTATGCATATCATGGTCACGTAAAAGCGGTAAAACAGGTTCATTATATTTTTAGGGGTTTTTATTCAATAAAAACCTGTTTTTGATCTTAGTTAATATTGGATCAAGAACCAAGATCAGTAATAAAGCATGGAAATCCATTGAATTATCTTCATTCATCATCTGATCATGATGGTGTTAATCAGCATTTTGATTGTATGCTGTTGTGTTTGTGCATTTATTCATTTGATAATGTCGCATGGATTTTTGTCCCTATGTTATTTTGCTTTATAGTAGTGATTCATTACTATGCACAAGTAAAAATACAGATTCCTACAGACTTAACAGGCGAATTAATGCATTCCTATATTATCAGTAGAGATTATTTTCAGTACATGGACAACAAAGGAAACCGAAGCACAAATCCAAATATAGCCATTCGTTAATATGAATTGTATTTGGAACTCCCGTCTAATGCAAATTATGATGATGTAATAGTTATTCTTTGACGTTATCTGTGTAATCTTGTTTCATATAGCTCATCAAAGTAACAACGTCAATGATTGATGACCACAAGAAAGGCTTGAAGTATCAGTTCCTATAATGGAGGGAAGGAAAATTTTGAAATCTTACACATTATCTCTTGTATTCAGTTGCTTTTGGTCGTAATTGTGCCTCATGACTTTGATGAGCAACCATTATATTGTAAAGCTCTATAATGGACCAAGCATTTAGATTGGTATGACAATACAATAAAAGTTAAATAGCATATTAGCGCACTTTTTAACATTAGATTCTAAGACAAGGAACAGTAGTAACTCTTGGAAACCGTAATATCTCTCATTGTTTCTCAATAACCAGTAAAATTACATTCAGAAGTTAGCACATAAGCTATCATTTGACTTGCACAGCATAAAAGAGGGCTGAAACAGCTATTTGTCGTGCCTGCTCTTATGACTAAAATGCATCAAACTGCTATTTGTAGTTGTGTTAAACTTAGTTCCCATCCCATGTCTATAATATTATAGGAACCAAATACTAAACCCATATAGCGTTAGCCTTGAGGAGCAACGGTACCAGCTGACCCTTCAGATGAAGGCTCATTATTTCGTTGGCACCACCAATCAGCTCCTCACCTATGAACACAGCTGGTATACTTGGCTTGCACCCTAATCCTCTGAGTTCCTTCTCTATTTGTTTCCCCTCTGGGTGCTCATCCAGCTCATAAACCTTAGGGTTTGCTCCAAAACTGCTTATCAGTGTCTGAATGGTGTAGCACATGCAGCAAGAGCTTTTGCTGAATAAAACCACAGGCCTCTCGCTCACCAATGCTGTAACCATAGCCATCTCTGGAAATTGTAGCAGTTATGTTTTCTAGACAATGCTAGATTTAGTGGAAGAAATTGTTATGAGTGAGATAGATAGAGATGATATGTAAAAAGTACGTTGTGATGGTATTTTTTTTGTTGTGGGTAACTTAAGCTCTTGCCACGGCTATATATAGTGATTGGATTTGAAATTGTTGGGCGGTGATGCTTATTTGACACTGAGGAGATCAGATTCTTTTTCTATGAAAGAATTTCAGTGATCATCATTCATCAGAGTCAACAAATGATACGGAATTACTATATTTTAGGATAACAGGTTGCTTATCTGTAGGTTGATATGCATGGCTGGAAAGTACATATCTGAATGACATTTTTAACCTTGTTGCATCCTCCAAAAAGTTCTCCTCTGCTACTATTTGTGGGTGGGTAGTTTGGTAATTACATGTCATGTGTGAACATATGTATATTTGTCGACTAAACAGCATCAAGATTTCTGGTATTTTTTCTCGGAGCATCTGCTTAGGTAAAGAAGATGCTTATCCAATTGGCAACCACCTCTACTCCCCATGCCAACAGAAAACTATGAAACATAGGTTGGATAGTCACTGCCCACTGGAATGACGATAAAAGCATGCACTTGAACAAAAGCCTAAGCTCGGGAAATCATGCATGGAAATATCAAATTTATAATAAAAATCATAGGACATCAGTACAAGCGCCTACTCATTCTTTTATCGTCATTCCAGTGGGCAGTGACTATCCAACCTATGTTTCATAGTTTTTTGTTGGCGTGGGGAGTAGAGGTGGTTGCCAATAAGCATCTTCTTTACCTAAGCAGATGCTCCGAGAAAAATACCAGAAATCTTGATGCTGTTTAGTCGACAAATATACATATGTTCACACATGACATGTAATTACCAAACTACCTGTCATCTATGTCGATCACTTGATTAGTGTATACACAATGCGCACATAATATTATTTCACATCAAGTGACTCTTTGTGGAGATACTTGTTTTGGTATTAAATTTGGTTATTAAAGTTGATCTTGACAATTAGCTCAGAAGACGCAAAGAAATCATACAAATCTGAGATCGTCTCGTTAATTTCACATGCCCTTCAATGTTAGTTGTGACCCCACCCTCCCTGCGCAGGATTTATTTCTTCTTAGAGTTAGGAAGAAAAAACTTGCTATTGGTTGTAGGATTAATGTTGGCCAAAAAAGGGTACGGCATAGGAAAACTTTAGCTCTTGAAGATCTCTGTGTAAGTTAATCCATCGTTAATCACATAGTAAGGTTCTATATGTCCGGTGCTAGATTCTCTTCTCTCTCTCTCTCTCTCTATATATATATATATATATAATTATAGACTTGGGATCACGTGAAAAAATAGATTTTTGGTGAGAAGCATGAGAGGCGGTGAAAGTACCCTTAAATTGTGTGAATGTTACGTTATATTTTGTGAAGGTGGCAAAGGCGACGAGACCTGAATGTGTACCTTCAACCTTCACACAATTTTAGGGTACCTTGACATATGTGTGAAGGTTACATTTCTCACACTTCTCACAAAAAGTGACATTTCTCACGGGAACCCAACCCTATAATTATATATATACATACATACATACATACATATATATACACATTTATATATATATAGGGTTAGGTTCAAATGTGAACTCAATTTTGGTTGTGAATGTGAGGACGAATCTCAGCCACACATCTTCGGTTACGGTGGACGCGATCACGGAGGATTGATATATATGTACATACATACACACAAACATCTTTATCGTATTTTTGTGATTTGGATGTTCTCGGTCACCAATTCATAGAATGTAGTGGAAGTTCACCCCCATCCTTCTTTTTCTGCCCATGTCTTCTTTGTCTTTGGTGATAAAGAAAAAATTGTGTTGTACACTTTAGTACGTATGAATCTAAGTATCAGATGCTGTGATCTTACTGCAGCTTTAAGAAAGGAAGTATAATGATCTGCCATGTGGCTAGGGGAAGATTGCATAACTGGCCCAAAACAAAGTGAAGGGCCATCTATGACAATTGCTTGACTACCACATCATGTGCCAATTGGAGAGCCTAAACTTGTATTGATTTTCCTTTTTTTCATTTAATTTGAATGCATTTGTTTCAATACCTTCAGAAATCAGAAGGCACATTTATGATATATATATATAGAGAAAGGTTCAAATGAGAAGTGCTAAAAAAATGCGAAGTAGAGAAGTG
>LUCG01237608.1:0-10387 GCA_001633085.1 Carthamus tinctorius
AGCCGCATTTGTTGACCGAGATGAGTGGTTGAGATCACTTCTCTGCTTCGCATTTTTTTAGCAGTTCTCATTTGAACCTAATACTATATATATATATATATATACATAACTAAGTTTCACATTGTAAAACATATATATGTTAATCAATACATTAAACACCTACCCTAAGATGAGAAAATATCATGTGAAACAAAACCGTAAGCTAGAGGTTCTTGGAAATATTACTATAGTTTGTTAACAAATTGTAAATATACTGAAAATCTACAAGATTTTGTATAGTTTGTGAATGTGAACACCAACTCTCAACTCCGTAGCTTACGATGGATTTCACGGATCTCATAAATTTTGGATTTCTCAAATGATTGAGCTTGTCTCGGGAAAACCAAAGCCATGAATAACCGAATTGTCCGGTAACATCTATCGCAGTTGCAAATGACTCGAAAACGACGGAGGTGTCTTCAGGGAAGTCGGAGGCCGACAAGATCGTTGACGGCATGGAGTTCGGCGAGCTATGCAACGAGTTCGAATGCATTAGTAGCCCGTCTGTCGAAGCTACGGCAAGACAACTCGTGCGTGACATCTTAGAGCTCCGAGAGGGCAATCGTGCCCTTGGAACATACGCGTTTTCCGTTAAATACAAGGTATACCAACGAGTATCGTCGGTTCTTGAATAAGACCGAAGTATTACATCCCACTTATCAGTTTTAATCCGTGCTCCCTTTGTCCCAAAATAAGTGTCCACATTTCAGTTTTAGTTTGTCAGTGTGAGAATATGTGGAACCTCATTAGATTACTCTCGTAAGTTTAAGAGTAATCTAATGAGGTTTCATGTATTCTCAGATGGTGAAATTTCTGAGACAATCTGTGTCTGTCTAGTTTTTTTTTTTTTTTGGAGGGGGCATGTTCGAGTCGCACATCGGTTAAACTTGGACTGTTTTTTCTCGATATATGTTGGAACCTCCATTTTCTCCTCAAGTGGATCTTTTGGAGAATAATTGAGGGGTTTCACGTAATGTCACATGGTATGAGAGCATACTTGTTTTGATACCATATGTGAATATTAGAATACATGGAATCTCGTTAGATTACTCTACAAAAAGCTCATTTTTGGAGAGTAATCTAACGAGGCCAACATATTCTCATAGTCCTAAAATAAGTGTCAAGTTACAAAAGTGCATACTTTCCAATTTTACCCTTAGTTATGAGAGGGATAAATTCATTTATCTTTCTACTATTAAGGGTAAAATTGTCATTTAGTTAATTAAGAAAATGTTATGACTATACATTTCTAGAACTATCTTTTTCATTGTCAAACATTTATTTTAGGACAAAGGGAAAGTCTACACACCCTTGAACCAAATTTGACTTTTTTATTGTTACGAGGACTAAATATCTTTATCGTGTCACCGGTTGCAGGACCCGGTGAGAAGTTTTACCGGCCGCGACAAATACAAAAGGCCGTTATGGTCAACCGTTGCACTAGATAAACCGACTGCGGTAAGGATGTTATGTTACTTGCATATTAAAAATTACTTGTGTGCACATGTGTATATTGTCTAGATGAATGGTTACCAGGATGCCACTCAATTTTTCATTTTTTACATTTTTCCCTTGAATTTGACCATATCTATATGTGACAAATCAAATACAAACCTTGTAAAAGTTACAAACCATACAAAACAATCTCAATCATTCATCTGCTCTAAAGAATATCTGGTTTCATATATGTAGTTGTTTGGCAGTTGCTGAATGGTTTGGTACCGGATGATTAAGTGGTCGGTTAAGAGGATCGTATGATATACTGTAAAATGAAATATGGTTGTTTGGTAATTGTTGAGAATGAAATCAGGGGCCCTGCATGGTTAAGGGAGACCCAAGATACAAAATCATTCAGAGAGTTTTAGAAGCATTAAGAGGTGGACCTTTTTTTGCCAAACAAGATTTACGTCTTAAGTATTCAGAGGTTGCATCTTAATGGAACTGTTAAGAGATAAACAAACAACCATGATTGTTTCCTTATATTAAGTGTTGATCAACTCTATTAATCTTATATTGATGTTGAAATAATGCATGGGACCCACAAAAGGAGGTTCTTATTAGTCATTTCCATTGTAGAGTTTTATGGTAGTTTTTATTTTACTGAGTTGACAATGATGTGACAGAAAAAAAACTACAAACAGTAAGTTCTTATTATAAGTCACTCCACTGAAGATGCTCTAACTGCAAACCCCGTCTTGCAGAGCGTGCAAGACATGTCGATGTTATCTACGAGTCTCTTGAATATAAAGTGGACTTTGAAAGGGAACCCGAAAAACCCGTTAGCCGGGGTAGGAGGCCCCGTGATTCTCAAAGTAGACGCACGGTACACATTGAACCAAATCAGTGGTCAAGTTATTGAGCACGAAGAGCTTTGGGATTTATCGTCATCATCGACCATTGCTCAGGCGTATTTTTGGGCATCACGCCGTCTGTTTTCGACTACTCAGTCCGCAAAAGATATCTCTGATTCCGTCAAGAACTTTGCGGGCCGCTTCTCGACAAAGAAAGAAAATACGGAGATATACCCCGATCCCACCGATCCCACAAAGGTAGTTTTTTCTCGCCACCTTTTTTTACGTATACATTGAATCTTGTAGAACCAAACACTTATGTGTCATCTCTAAAGTGTTAAAATAAGTTTATAGGACACTTTGGACATCTTTATAAACCTTTTAGGACAATTTCGAAACAAAAAATGTCCTGTTAGCTATTTTATAGGACACTATTTGAAAGTGTCCTATAAAAAGTTTGTGTTTATAGGAGGACGTCTTAATAAACTATTAAGGACACTTTTGAAACAAAAGGTCTTATGGGTCATTTTATAATACACTATTTGAAAAAATGCCCCATAAAAAAGATCTTTTTGTAGGACACTTTTGGATGTTTTAGTAAGTTTTTTATGACACTTTTGAAACAAATGGTTTTAGAACACCATTCAAAAAAACATCTTATAAAAAGATATATTTATACGATACTTCTCAAACATGTCTTATAAAAAGGATAACAGGACATTTTTGTTTCGAAAAATATCTTAGAAAGCAGTTATAAACTTATTACAACACTTTTAAATATGATACACAACTCTTTGGTTCGATAAACTTAATTCCTATAAAATAGTTTATTAAAAGATTCATTCATATCTCACATCTTATTGATTGGTGATTATGTAAATGTTTGATTGGTTGCTTTATAATTTGATGTAGTTTTTCCAAAGCAACAATGACTTTCAAAGGGATGCCTACCAATTGGCATTGTTTCTTGCACTTATCTACTTTTTGGTACAATTTTTGAGGCAAACTTTGTAAAATTACTATATTATAAAAATCTCAAACTCTTTATATGTAATTACTTTGCTACCCTTTCTTGTATATTTCTCTATAGAAGGAAAATTTTCTATCTCCTTGGATTTTTATGTTGTTGTTAGAATGGTTATTTTCTAGTTGTAATATTGAGAAAGATTGAGTTAGTGGTAAAATAGTAAATAAATATTTACCCTTTTAGGAATATTGAAGGTGTGTAAAGGGCAAAATGGGAAAAAGAAACCGCAAATCGCATAATGAAATAGATAGAGCCGATTACTGTGGACGTGATGATGATTGTTGGTTTTTCATTTATCACAACAGAATCACATCATAAGACGTCTGCATTTATCAAAGTATTATCACAGTATTATCGTATCATTATCGACAACGGATGCGTTGGCTAAAAATGATACTAGCAAGAAGATAACATAAAAACCGTTAATAAGTACTAATTTATTTTCATTTATTCTAATTTTTATCATGGGCAAAAAATAATCCGGTAAAAAAAATGTCGTTTTTACAAATATATCCTTCTTTTGTTCCACGTTTGGAAGATGGAAATTCTTGTATGAAACTTATCATTGTTTTCATTCCGTTTCCTTTCATCTCTCCTAAAAAAGTTCGGACAGTAAAAGTTTTTTCTACTTTCTTCCTCTTTCCTTCCTTTTCCTTTTACTTTCATTCCCATAAAAGGTTTTGAGCACACGACATAAAAAACGGATTTCTTTAAACCTATCCTAGGGTCGGGCCTTAACAAGTCCTTCAAAGATCCGAATCATTTTCACAATAATTGAACCGGCCAACATAAACCATGTCTTTGAAGGGCCCGATCCTTAATGAACCAGGGTCCAAAATCTTGGACCGAACCGTGCACGATCGTCCGGTTTCATCAGGCCCGATTACGCCTGGAATCGGGCCTAACGTAACACGGTGTTTTGTAAGTGGACCAAGCAAGAAGACATGCAAGCCATATATATAACTTATATATCAACATATATTTATTTATTTAACTTTTGGTTCTTGTTTGTTCTAATACATTATCATTTTAGTAACACCTATTATAAACAACACCCAACCGAAAAACAACCCCCGCCTACGGCCATTTGACGAAACGTTATGGGAACCAACCTCGTACACCTTCCCCGTTTCTTCATCTTTCACTTTGATGCTCGACGAGCCTGAAACAAAAACAACAAAACCGGCATCATCTTTACCATCCCACCTCACGATCTCAATCAACAGATTCCCCAAAACAGAGAAAATTAAGATTTTCGAGTTTTTATCCCTTTTTTACTAAATGTTAGTAGAGAGAGAGATATTTTTATTGTTCCCAAGAGTAAATTACGATTTTAGTCCCTATGGTTTGTTATAGATTTCAATTTTCATCCCTATGGTTTAGGTAGCTACTTTCGTCCTTACAGTTTGCAATTTATTGCTATTTCCATCCTTTAAATACGAGGGACCAAAATAGTAAAGAATTGTAAACCACAAGAGCCAAAACAACAATGAATTGTAAATCATATAAACGAAAGGAGCAACGGATTGTAGCAACGAAAACCAAAACTTCTATATTCGAAAACCGAAGAGAAAGGGAGAGAGCATGCGTACAATTATATTCCGTCCATCCGACCGTTTGATCTTCCATATTATACGTAACCAATCTATCCGTTAGTACAAGATCTGCAAACAAAATCATACGAAATTATTAAAAAGAAAAAATAGAACATTCTCGTACCCGATACACGAAACGGAGTACCAAGATACCGCTCTAAATCCAACAAATAATTCAATATTTACATTAACTATAAACATAACCGATCAACCTGCACAAAAAAGGTTAGATAATAAATTCATGAAATTTTACGTTCTAACCTCCCAACAAGATCACATCTTTTCCGTCCTTCGGTTGCACGCCATTGCTCAAAAAACCGATGCACCAATCTTCATTCTGAAAATACGGTTTTGGAAATGTGCGATTATTACTCTTTTTGATCAACTAAACAACGATTTTACTCTTAATAATGGAGGGGTTATGAATTTCTCAAATCTTGTAATTAAGGGTAGAATTGGAAAGCATGCATTTTTTTTTAAAGTTGACTTTTATTATGAGCCAAACTAACATAAAATTATGGGCGCTTCACATCAACTCCGTGGACTAGTTGGGTCAAAGATGTCAGACATCAGTAAAATTAAATATAATCGTAGAGCATATACCTGAACTTGAAAGAGATAATGATGAGGATAAACTTTCATTGGAAGGGAATTCGTGAAGTGAAATATAACAACCGGAAAACCATCGTCAACGCTGCATTAAATGAGAACAAAACATTACACGCCTTCTCTCAAATAATCAAATTGGTGTGTCGGAACTCAAAAGGTCTAATCCTTTGATATCTTTTTAGCATTCCGCTGCACTTTCTAGTTTCTACCCTTGGTTACTAAATGACGATTCTACCCTTGATTAACCTAAATGACGATTCTACCCTTGATTAACCTAAATGACGATTCTACCCTAAATTAACTAAATGACGAACTTACCCTTAATAACATAAGGGGTAATCTACTTCTCCATCTCACAATGAAGGGTAGAATCCGTAAACTAGTCACTTTTGCAAATGGGTACTTATTTTGGAACAAACTAAAATATAAATGTGGACACATACTGCGACGGAGTCACAAAAGGAGTAAACACTAAATCTAGAACCATGTAGAGGTTTAAGGACACGACAATAGGGAAATAAAACGAACACTTACTCTCCGAGGTACTTGTAACATTTGAATTGATGATCAACCATGTGCGGTTTCATATTCGGTTGTGCGGCCATAATCTACATAAAAGAAAAAGATCATAGTGAGAATTACGTTTAAAAAGGGTTGCAAAAAGGGTAGAAGCGTCTTTTACATACCGACTTCATTAGTTGGTTGTAAATCTCGTTCGGAAAATAAGCCAAAGTCGTACCGCTGTCGATTATTGCTCCTCGCCTAGTACGAGCGTCGTATATATCCCTTGGAAGTTGTAGAAAATCACCACCCACCTCGATTGCCTTCAGTTCGATACTAAAATGTGTCCTGTGACGTAGATGGAATCGTAATCAAGATAATTCTATTATGTCGATATGTTGGAAAAACGGAGAAAGCCGGATTATTTAAAAAGTTATTCATGCAATAACCAAATCAAGAACGAAAATTTGCTTTTTATGTTACTTCATTTGATATTATTTGAGCAAAAGGTTGATTACTGTCAATAAGGAAAGATAGCTTACTCCTTTGGTATAATCGGTGTTGTATTAACTTTAGGGTGCACGACTTCTCCAATGGCAAAGATCCCGCCTCCTTTAGAACCCGACAAGCAATGGGAAAACGTCTTTTTGACCTTTTTAGCCTTGGCAAGTTGCGAAATTATGGAAGAATTTGCTTGACCGAACCCTAATATCCCGTCTAGTGCTTGTTGGGTTGAACCTAGTCCCCCCGATTGTCTCGCTCCACACCTATCTTGGATTTAAAAAAAAGTTACATATTCAAGATTAGAATCAAAAAATAACATTTTAGCAAAAAAAAAAATCAAAAGATACCACTAATGCATATAGATTAAAAAATAACTAAACCAAACTAACCGAACCCAATATATCCCACCCCACGTTAGCAGCTTAATGAGCTTAATGAAACTCAAGTTTATTTGGTCAGCTATACATGACTATTTAGTGGTGGCTTAATGATATAGAAAGTGCCTGATTCCGTAAGCTTTATGCAAAAAAGCCAAGTTTTTCCAAACCGGACAAACAAAAACCACTCAAATCTATATAGATACATCATAGATTAATCCACACAGACAGCTTTATCCATACATGACTTAATGGAAAACCAACCACACATCATCTAGTGGAAGATCCAAGATTTTTTTCCCTGGTAGGGGCACCTTTAAAGGTAGATTAAATGTCACAAAAGCCGTCCGATATGTTTTAGCCTAATTCCACCATTTCGAAGGACTTTTAAAAGTTTTTTTTTTGGTTGATTTCAAGGGATTTCAAAAAAAATGGTTGATTTTAAAGGGTTTTTTTATGTTTTGTTTGATTTCAAGATGATTTTTTTGGTTGAGGGGGTCCCACACGAAAAATGACCGAGGGGATTATAGCAAAAACCTTTTAAAAAATATTTTTTTACATAAGAAAATCTCATTTTTTCTACTTTTACAACTACTAAGATGCAGGCAGACCTGACCTCCACCCAAAAGAGTATAGCAGTTGTCAAATATGATTAAAGTTTTGGAAAACAAAACGCACCCAAACGTAATGCTCCCATTCATGGACGCGGTTTGAAGGTCCCCTGAAACCCGCTCGAGTTGTACGGTGTCTCTAACAAAATAACCTGTGGTTGAGCTCCCATCACCATACTTAACAAGATAAGAACATCGCATGCCAACGATACACTCGTTATTAGAGGAATCGAGCGTGGATGTGCAAAAATCTTGATCACAAGTGATCGTTTTGGAACTTGACGAGCTCTTTGGGTCGTATAACGTGAGCGAGATCTACAAAACGGGAAACCCAAAGAAAACGTAAGCAAAATCAGATCGAAATTTATAACATTTGTGAACATGGTTTTGCCAAGATTTTCAAGAAACGTACTCCGAGATCGCTGTTTCTAGGACAATTTGCACATCCGACGCAATTCACCCATAGGAGATCGCTCCCTGTATCGACTTGCACGTGATAGTCTTGTGGAGGAGTCCCGATTTGAATCTTGGTGAAATAGAGCCTACAAAGGGTAACCATACAAACGTTGAAAACTTCCATGGTTATAAATAATTGTGTGCTTTCATATATTCATGTTGCAAGATTTGTTTTTTTGAGAAGGGTATGTCTAAGCCGCCCGGATACCCAATAAAAATATTTGTTTTTTAGTGTTTTGTACTTTCAAAATATTCTACTACAGTAAACTTGTTGTTTTTCAGTTTTCACAAGCCGGAGATCTTCATGAAAATAATCATTCTACTCTTTGAGGGTTTAAAGAACAGTGTATACACACACACACATATATGGTTGGTTAAGTAGAAAATTGCAAAACTGAAGAACACCATGGTAACCATTCATCATCTGGATGGTATGCACGGTGCATACAAGTAATTTGTAAGCCAATACATGTGCATATTATCAAGAATTTCTTCGTTTTTCAAAAAAAAAATTTGGGTTTTGCACTAAACCTATAGTATATTATATATATATATATAGACGAAAGTTCAGCTGCGAACTCAAATCTAATTGTAAACGTGAGGACAGCCGGTAGCACGCCACGTGTCACATTCAGTCTGAATAATCCAGTATTATTCAGACTAAAGATGACACATGGCACGTTTTCGGCTGTCCTCGTNAACATTCATACTGAATAATAAAACAGTGTGAATCCTGTACTATTCACCATGAATAAAGCATGAACATTTGGTCTGAATAATCCAGTATTATTCAGACTAAAGATGACACATGGCACGTTTTCGGCTGTCCTCGTGTTCGCAATTAGATTTGAGTTTGCAGCCGAACTTTCGTCTATACATACATACATATATATATATATATATGTGTGTGTGTGTGTGTAGATGACACTGAAACCAGATAATTATAGCAATTAAGAAACCACATTCATGTTTAAGCAGCTCAATTTGTGCCTTAAAACCAGTCAATCACCACACATGCATACATACATACATATATATATATATATATGTAGAGTCAAGTTCATTTAGAAACCACGATAAGAGTAAAAACCGTTAAAACCAATGGTTTTATAGCTTAAATCAACAAAAAAATCTTCGTGGAGTTGTTTAATTTGATAAAATGTTTCATATAACTCATTTTTCTGTGTTTTTTTTCAAGGTTTCATAGGACTAGGAAAAATACCTGAAACTGTTTCATAAATACCTGAAACTGTTTCATAAAAATAAAAAGAAGTTTATGAAACCTTTTCATTTTTACATTAAAAAAAAACACCGAAATATGACACAATTTCATCAAAAAAAAAAAAATGAAGTATATGAAACATTTTCATCCTATTAAACAACTTCATGAACCAATTTCGTTGATTTATGCTATGAAACCATCGGTTTGTACGGTTTTTACTCTTATCGTGGTTTCTAAACGAACTTCCCTCTATATATGTATATATATATATAGAGAGAGAGAGAGAGCTCACGCAGAGGAGGTAGGGCTGCCATTGCCGCCGATCGGGAGGTCCGCGGCGGAGAGAATTCTCCGATGCCGATACGAATCATGAGCTTTATAAGCAGTCAAAGACCTACTAGACCTCTTATCTCCAGTAAACTTATGCTGAACCTGAAAAACCACATTCGCCGATACCCACCACACACCCAATTCAATCACCACAAGCACCCCAATCACAAAAACAGCTCCTAATCTATTCACATCCATCTCAAAAAAACCACAAAACAAACCCTAATTTCTTCAAAAACCCTAATTTTTTTTTTCTTCAAAATTAGGGCTTTCTCCAAAAAAACTCAAGAATTACAATAAAATTATTTCACAAATGTGTAGTTGGATGGAAGCAAAGCAAAGCAAAGCAAAAGAAATGATACCTCGATTGGGGCGAATTGTGACCGAATGGAAAAGCCAAATATAGAGCAACGGATCAAGAAGGCTTTTTGGTGAATTAGGGTTTAAAAAAGAAAAGAAAAGAAAAGCTTTAATCACGTTGGTTTGTGGCTGAATGGGGGGTTGGGTGGTGCTGAATGGCGTGGACTCACCTCTTGGAATTCATTCTTCCTCTTTTCCCATCTTCAATCTCCATGGTTTTTTGCTATATTTAGGTTTGATTATTGGATCAAGATACCACCACCCCCAACTTTACCATGTGAATTTGGTCTTCTTTTTTTTCCTTTTTGGATTTTGGGGTTTTAGGGTTCTTTTTGGGGGTTTGGGAAAATCATGTTTATGCAAATGCAAATTGATATTTTGATCTATCTTTCTAGCTACCCTTTTAGGCTATGTTTGGATGGACTAGCTGATAAGCTAGCTGATAGCTGATAAGCTAGCTGTTGA
>LUCG01237616.1:0-16934 GCA_001633085.1 Carthamus tinctorius
AGCATCAAAAAGAGATTCCGGTCCTCCTATAACCGATCATGAACAAAAATTTAAGACCTGATTCAGGCCTAACTCGTCCTGACCGGGGTCCCCTTTCTAGTTTTTTTTTGTGTATATATATATAGTTATATACATAGGGGTAGGTTCAAATGTGAACCACTTTTTGGTTGTGAACGTGAGGACAGACGAGAGTGCGACACGTGGCGTCTTTAAGTGTGGTCCCCTCCTTTAATTCAATGTCCTCCNTTACCTAGACGGGACCTTTTGAGAACCTATGAAATTGTAACTAGTGCTGATGTGCTACTTCATATGATTTTTTGGCATCTAAGACAAGGATTTAGAATATTAATTAATATATATTTGTTTCACATGTACTTAGTTTACAATGTGCACATTTTTTATGTGTTGATGAAACAGAAAAGTACCCATAAAATGGTTTCACATTGTGAAACAAATACATAAATCACATTGTGAAACAAATATATGTTAATCAATACATTAAATACTACCCTTATATGAGGCAAAATCATGTAAAACAAAACCGTAAGGTATAAGTTCTCACGGATCTCACAAATTTTAGAGTTCTCAAATGATTAAGCCCATATACATATATACTCATAGTGAGACGTTCAAATAAGAAGACCAAATAGTGTGAGAAGATAAGAATGGAAGGTTTATATGTGAATCATTGAAAAAATCCATTTGAAGATGCATATGTGAACCCACATGAGCAATCTGTAACGTCAGTTCACATATGCATCTTCAAATAAACTTTTTGGAGATTTTATGAATAATACACATATGAACCTTTCTTTAGCCTTCCCTTCTTACCTTCTCACCATATTTAGCCTTCTTATTCGAGCCAGCCCCTATACTCATACTACAACGCAAACTACCCATCATTCGGGGTTTAACAAAGAAGGACCGGCATATATATGATTCATCTTATGGTTTATACTATGATTTGTAAGTTCAATCAAACTTCCATAAAAGACAATCATAAATCAACCTGACTTCCTGTAATCCAATATGTGCCTTCGAATTTCTTCAATTTTACCCCATCCACATCGCAGGGATTCGATGTGAAGATAAATACCAGATATACGAGGATCATATGCTGCCTTTATAAAGTTTTCGCAGATTTGAGGTAGAGATAACCCTGAAGAGAAACGACTCTTCACTTGATCAGATATCTGAAATTCACAACGGCAAAAATTCAATTCATCATCCAATACTTTTAATTCACTTAACATAATTGTGTATATCAACTGATACTCGCGTTGGTGATCTTAGTGTCATCAATCATTTTGATGTAATTGTGATTTACTTGAGATCGATTAGACTGATAAGGCAAGCATATGTGAATCAGGCGGTGCGAAGTGCAAACTACAAATGTTGTCCCTATCACATTATATCACCATAAAGCTAGGGTCAAGGGTGTTGCGCCCCGGGCAGGGTCCCAAGGGTATGAAGAGTCAAACATAGTGAAATCTCCCTCGGTATAAGTCTAGGCTAGTATGATCAGATTCTGATCATTAAGATTAGAGTTCTGGACCTGTGTTTTCAGAGTTATGTTCACTCAGACTTGATTCCTAATGAAGTCAGACTTCGATCTCTGAACTATGATACAGTTTCAACTGCTCTTCAATCTTATCCATAAACAGTTATCACCAATCAACCGCCGGTAACTATCGATCTTTCATCTATATGTAAAAACGAGAATCTGGGTATAAGAATCTCGATTCCACAGCCTTTGGAAAAGCGAGAAAAACTCAACAACTGTCCCAATACTCAATTCGTAAACCCAAGGCTGTTAGGGTTGAATTATTGTATTCGGAAACTGTTTCACACTTTTTTCTTGAGATTAATATCAAACAACTCATTCATAACAATCAAGAGTTTGTGCTCATCCCTAGTCAACCAAGTTCTAGTTCCAGTATGTGAATCATTCAGAAAAGAAAAAGAAAAAAAAGTCTCATCTGAAATCAGTGGGTATATGGCCTTCTATGATAAGTTATATATTGAAATCCTAAAAAAAAATACTCCAGTTCATCAATCATCAATTAAATAATCAAAAATTCGATGCACAAAAGTAATGCTAACAATGAACTAGGGGCCAAACCTTGCCACGCAATTTGATATTCAAAACACTGCCCTTGCGAACACGTTGCCATGGATAAGCGATCAGCGTTCGTAGCTTCACCACGGAGCTCTTCCAGACACCTGGTTTTTTGAACTCAAATTCGCCACTAGGATACTCATCATCATCATCGCCACCATTATTATCGAATTCGGAGTTTGGCTCGCATCTAACCTCCTGATTCTTTGCTGAAACACCATCGTTTTTGGTGTGAGGTTAGCAATTCAAAGGGAAATTGACTCCAATAGCAGCACTAAAAACATTCAAATCTTTCTTTGCCGCTTTCTCATTTACCCAATTACCAATATATCCACAATTTTTAGATGTTTTTTTAAAGGATATCCCAGGTTTTGCCCCAACTAATCTCGGTAAGTTTTATCGACAGTTAATCTAGAGTGACAACAATCTGGAAGTCGCCTGGATTAGAAGCTGGGGTAGAAAGCGTTAACCAGTACGTCACAACCTTGTTGTTAATTAGTTAATTATATTACATCATCCTTAAACTCGGTTTTTTACATTTTTAATACAAGATTAAAGAAGGTGTTTTGGAGTGCGTGCTTATTGAATTATTGTGATGGTAAAAGTAGTTTTTAAAGTGTTTGAGTTAGTTTTTGTGGTGGTAAAAGTTAACAAGTCAATGAGTTTTAAAATGTTTGGGTTAAAAAGTGAGGTTACGTAAATGAGAAAAGCCAAAATCAAAAAGTCATCCCCTCCTTACTTTTGAAAAACGGCTTTTTCAACTGTATCAAAAAGCTATTTTGACAAGTGTTTTTCAAGTTTTCAAACACTATTTTTAACTTATTGGTTTTTTGAAAAGCCAATAAGCACTTTTGAAACACACTTTCAAACACCCTCTAATCTAATTTCGATGTACAAATAGCAATGCCCAAAAATACAAAGAATAGAACGAATAAATTTTTTAAAAATGACTTTAGGATTCAGATATGCAATTTACAAAACTAAAAATAAAAATAGGAATGTAGTGATATTTGTGTTTTTTAATCAAATATATAAATTACAAACCTAAATTTTACGAATGTAGTGATATTTAGGTAAACAATATGAGAGAATGGGTTAGGAAGCCAAATTTAATGTATAAAATGGTTATTTGAGTCAATTTTTCCAATTCAAGACAACCATAATAATTGCAACATAATCAAATTATAAAGAGAAGTATTAACAAAATGCTTACTTATTAAGAGATCTGATTGCAATATTTCAGTTGATTTAGAAGCCATAGTGTCAGTGATCTGTGATCATGTGAAATTGAAATCAATCAATTTGGTTTATAAAGGATGTCAAAGTCCAAGTCAACCAAAATTATTTCTTGGTCTTTTTTTAGCCATATCTATTTCTTGGTCTTTCTTTAATTCTATTTTCCAAGTCAACCAAATTTATTTCTTGGTCTTTAACCATATATATTTCTTGGTCTTTCTTTAAAGTTTTGTTTTGTAGTTTTAAACTAACAACATTTTTCCAATAAAAGGAAAACTAATTACATTTTAAGTAGATTATGAATTTAGTCTTTAAAATATGTTAAGGATTTGGTCATTTAATCGTAAAAGAACATTTATGCAAGTTTTTAATTTAGGGGTGGCAATTGTGTCATGTTACGGGTTGGCAGATTAGAAAGTTTCAACCCGAAAACGATTCGTTTAGCTAATTGTGTCGACATCTTCAATCCTAACTCACAACCCATCAACCCGGACACCACCTGCCTAAGCCGTCTACCTATACGGGTTGGCGCCTTGACGGGTCATAAACGAGTTGACGGATCAAATACAATTACAACCAAATATGTAAAAACACAATTATATAAGAGCAAAATCTATCTAGGCTACTTCATCTCTAAAAAATTTAAATAAGAGCAAAATCAAATATATAAAAACACAAACTATCATAGATCTATTTATCCACTTTATAGCATCATCAATTACATGAGATCACATGATTTTGCAAAATCAGTAATGAGAAATTGAAAATACTAAATTGAAATTGAGAAAGTCAAAAGTCAATATTAAATATTGTTATATAAAAAATATTTTAAAAAAATAAGAAAAGATAAAATGGTTGGTAGGTTGACCCACGAACCCATGTTTAAACCCAAATACGACCCATGAAATAAACATGTTAATGGGTTGACGGGTCAGAAAACTCAACCCAAACATGTTTATCTTCATGTCAGGTTCATGTTATATTATGTCGAGAATTGTCACCCCTGATGTTTTATTGGTTCTCGTATTCTTTTAAATAAGTATTATTTCTTGTTTAATCTTGGCTTCATATGTGTGTGTATACACAATCTTACGGCCTTTAAGGTGAAAGTTTTTAAACAACATACTTTTAAACGGTTTTAAAAAAAAATTCAAAAACAACTATCAAAAGAACTTAACCCCAATGGGACAGCCTACTGGTTAAGGCTTTGGTGTTGAGAAAAAGCCCACCCAAGTTCGAATCCGGAGGTGAACAACCAGGGACCACTGAGTATTAATCCCAGGGGAGCATGCTTTAGCTCTCGGTAAAAATTACCAAGGATGTAGCCTGGGCAAACCCAGGTGAACCTTNTCCTAGGTTTGACTCGAAATACCAGACTTGATGGTCAATTTCGAGACAGATTTTATGGAAATCGTTGCGAGTTAACAAGTTGAAGTAGTCACCATTCGTTCTTCTTTGCATAGATCACGTAATACTCCTATTCGAAAGATCGTTTAAGAACCATGACATAACTGCTTATTGAGAGGAGACCTCGTAGACAGTCGATTAGAGGATTAAAGGTAGAGTGAATGCAACTCATGAAATAAAACAACCATCATCTAATGCACAGAAGAAATATATCATTTTTACTTTCAGATTTTACTCAGAAGACACGAGAGTTGATTGAATGAATGAAGGATTGCGATTGCTAAATCTAACACACTGCCTCAAGTACTCGACATCGGTATTCTCCTAACGCCCAAATCGGGAAGATGTTTCTGTACGCAGCATACGTAATCATACAGTTCCTGTTAAAAACCCCCATGATCTCCTGCATGAACAATTTCAAATATAAGAAGCATGGCTTTGGTTTGCTGTGTTTCTTTATCACACATAATTTAACATTGAGAACAATACTGCCCATAAATTCAGATATATCTTTAATGATTTAGCTACAAAACGACATGAGATACCTGTTGTGGGAAATCTCCGTTTTCCATCTGAGAATTAATCAATACTCTTGCCGCATGGTGCAATGGTGCTGGATCTCTCTTCGCCTGAAATCGGTTTATGATAGAATGGACGATCAATTATACGTTTTGAAAGTTTTACTATATTAGTATAAGATCGGTTTCCCATTAGTTTATAGTAACTTGTATCAATTGTATACTGCTGTACCGTACCTTTTTACTAGGCTTATGAGTAGAGTTTTACGTTATTTCAGTATTTTATCTCATCAGTCATCCCATAAGATAGAGTTTTGCTTTTGCAACTAGACTTAAGGAGGCATTTGGTTCGCAAAATTTTTTGGATGGAATGGAATGTTATCAGGTGGTGACCACTTGCGTGGTTGACAAACATTGGAATGGAATCTATTAAAGAAATTAGAACTTGTATGTTTGGTTCATATAATGTAGCTTTAGAATTGGAATGAAATATTAGTAAATGACCAAAATACCCTCTTAGAGAATTTTGAAACCAAAATCCAACTACTGTGGTTCAGATCGGCGGTTGTCAACAGGGTTTCAAATCAGTGGTGGCTCATATGGGTCTGGAAATCAAGTAGGAAAGATGTGGATAGTTGTGTCTTTTTGGAAAAAAAAAAAAAGAGGATGGAATTGAATTCCTTCCCAATTGTGATGGAATGACCAAATCCATGAATGGTGGAATATGTGGAATTCAATTCCATTCTATAGGTAAACCAAATGCATGAATGGAGTTTAATCAACGAAATTCATCATTCCAATCCCTTCAGATACCGTCAGAATCCTGCAAACCAAAAGCCCTGGTTCTCACTAATGTGTTCAATGATGTATTTTGCCTCCAAATTGATTGCCATCATTTGCAGCTAATTTGATTATGAATGGCATTATACAAGGATCAAAACACAATTTCTTTAGATTAACATAATTTTTTCTCTTGTGATTCAGAATAAAACTATCATTTTGCTTACTTGATTTTGTTACAACAGAAAACTGCATGTAACATCAAAACTAAAATAGTAAAGATCGGGGTTGCATACATACCTGCTCAGCATCAATGAGAGCTAGCATAGCCCAACTCGTATTTACCACATGAGAGCGATTTCCCTCAAGATTCGTATACACCTGTACGGAAAACATTAACACAAGCATGAAGCAACGGTAAGTCATCAGTAAAAACATAAATGTTAGATTAACTGAAAATTACTATTCTGACCTTGTTCTGACAAGAGAGATAGCTCTCCCCCCATCCACCCGACGCAAGTTGTTTAGACAATAAAAAATTACAAGCCTTGCGAACGCTAGCACAGTTAGAGAAGGTCCTTCCAGCAGCCACTAACCCTTTCACTCCAAACCACGTGCCATACGTGAAGCAAACTGCCCATGACCCATACCTAATCCAATCCAACATTTTCCAATATCAATTCTACAACGGCAATCAAATGTGCATAAATTTCATTTCAATTATATGATGCAAAACAAACCATGAACCATCTGATGCCTGGATTTTCTCAATGAATGCAGCAGATTTATCAATGCAACGTTGTACTTCTTCTCTCCTATGCCCAGGGTACAATCTCTTAAAAGCCACCAGAGCTTGAATTGCAGCCGAGGTACACTCTACATATCTGAAAGAGCATTGCATTGGTAAAAAAAACAAGCACGGTTGAAATAAATAAAAAAATAGATAAAAGGATTTGCAAGATATATCTTACGGGTAATCTATAACAATGTCACCAAAAGTTTCGGCAGGGTTGACCAACTGAAGTGAGGTTGTAAAGACAAATACAAACATCAGATTACATTTAAATGATATTAAAATTACGATGCAATATGACTGCCAATTTTGAACATTGTGATATTAAAATTATGTTGCAACTTACCTCCAACCAGCTGTAGGATCTTGTCAGTTCATATGTTGCAAAACTACCATCAGCATTCTGCAATAAGGAAAAGGAAAGAAACTCATATTTTGTCAAAACAGCGAAAAACAAAGATGTTGATAGTCGAGCAAAGAGTCGCGATACTGAAAGGAAGCGGATGGTCGTTTTTGGTGGTTGTTCCACCTTCATTTCTTTGTGGTCAGAATCTTTTAGAAATCAAATTTCTAGTTTTCTCAAGTTAACGCATTATTGACGTTGTGCTTCAACTTGAGGGGTGTTGTAAATTATAGTAGATTTAGGTTTACTCTTACAAGTTCAAGTTTAATTATATAACGACTTTTTTACTTTCATTTGAAGCTTCATTGTGCATCATAGTCCATATCATATTCTTAAAGGGGCATTTTTTTTAAATACCTCATAAAACCACTTAAGTCTGAAAATTAAGAGGTTTGCGGAATTAAGACTGTTTGTTATTATTATTATTTTTAAAGGTCTGAAAACCTCTTATCATCCACTGAATTTTTAAGAGGCGCCCATCCACCTCTTATTTTTTAGATGTGAAATCAGACTTCAGACCTCTTAAAAAACAAACGACACCTAAGACTCTGCAAGCAATGAGCTTAAAGGATGATTACTACAGCCAGAATTACCTGTAAAGATAGAATAACATTGACGGCATTATACAGCCGCTTTGCATCCAAGGGCTCGTCAACAATTTTTGCTGGCAATTTTGAAAGCAAGAGTGCAGCCTAAATAAAAAGAAGAAAAAGGGATGTTAATGGTTAACAAACTGGAAGCACTAGGATGGACTTATAATAGATAGTTGCCTTCAGCCCTTCTGCAGTACAATCTGAAATGGGCCATCCGTGATCTGCAGTCGAGAAAGGCCAAGCACCTTTCGATATATGACGATACCAATAATCAAGATCGCCAGGGCAGTCATCTAACACCTGTGTCTTCTTTATGAACATGTGTCCTTTTTTCAGTGTTGGACCAAATTCTTCGATGAGGTTTGTAGAAATAATTGCTTGAACGGCAAAAGCGGTATCCCAAAGTTGACTACCATTATAACCCTGCATTATAATGAGTACTTATATGACATTATCATGGTAGCATGCGTAGACAAGGAAGAGATTACATGATGTGAAGTCACCCAGAAGTTGACAATTTGACCAAATCATTTAAAGAATCTAAGATGGTAAAGTGTCATACCTGCATTTTCATGCCATCTTCAGCAAGCCACAAATAATCATGTACTCTTGGGAGGTGCAACTTGAAAGCCTCCGAGTTTGGATCTTCTGCCCAGCAGCAGAGCATATTTAACACCTGAATAAAAAGATAAAGATTTTGGATGCATGAACCCACAATTACTTTCAAAATAAAGATGCAAGAACGATGCAAAACCATCTTGTTACTGATTGTAACAATCTATATCATCCAGTTTTCACTTTTGTTAGTGGGTACGTATTAAAATGCGGTTAAACATAGATAGATATATCATAACCTAAATGAAGGAAAGTGAAAGTGAAAGTGAAAGAAGATAGTTGTTTACTTTGTTTACTGGGCCTATGCATATATAGCGAGTGTTTTCATCCTCATAATGGATATGTTCCATGACAGTGGAAAGAGCCTTATCTCTCAACTTCTTCCCAGGCCATCTCATGAGTATAGGCTCCACAAACTTGTCAAGAGTTGCCCAAAGTACGTCCTGTATCAGTGGGTGTGGGTAGTAAAGATCTTCCTGCAAATAAGTAAGATGAGCTTTATTTATACAAAAGTAGCTTCATGGTAACAACTGAAATGAAATGTAAATAAAACCAGATATCAACTATATCGTTAATCATGACAATGAGTTGGAAAAAAAAATCTTTTTTTATGACATGATCCCTATATTTATGAGGGAACCAAAGTGACTCCTACTTCAAGTCTTGGAGGGTTGTTTGGCAGTGCTGAATGGTTCGGTGCAGGATGATTAAGTGGTAAGAGACTCTTATGATATAGTGCAAAATGAAATATGATGGTTTGATAATTGTTCAGAATGAAATTAGGGCGCTGAATGATTAAGGGAGGCCCAAGATACAAAATCATTCGGAGGGTTTTAGAACCATTAAGAGGCCGACTTTTTTGTCAAACAAGATTCACCTCTTAGCAATTCAGAGGTTGCCGCTTACTGGAATTATTAAGAGGTAAACAAACAAAATATGAAAGCATCATGAAACTTGAGTATGTATACGAAAGTATGCAAAAGTATACAAACCTTAGCACAAAGGTTTCGTGCCTGATTCCAATCTATGTCATGATAAGGGACAGTAAACAGCTCCTTTCTCAAGGCTAGAACTGTAGATGTGATAGGTCCAACAAACCTCTTGCCGTATAAGTATGACATAGGCAGGTAAACCATTCGACAATGACACCACATCCTACCTGAAATGTTGATAGTTGACTAACTTTTAGCACTCCTGAACCATCTCAATGTTACAATGCCAATAAACGGCCCCTTATTTTGTTTAATCAGATAGATTCATGTTATTGCACCAGATTGAGCTATTAAGAATGTTAGACATACGTATGAAGGTGATTCATTTCCACAAAACCAAAACATGATAAAGATAACAAAGTGATGAAATTTTTTTGAATTGAAGAAACTAGAAGTTCGTTTTAATTATTTTTTTATAAAATATTTGCATCATGATGACGAATACAAGGCACTCACCTGGATGCAACGGAATGAAATATGGAAGGATCCACATCTCAGGGGGCATCGGATTATTTCCAGACCACTCAAATGCCCCGAGTACCTAATTTTAGCAACATATAAGACGAGATAGATACGTAACATATAGATTCAAATAAACAAGATGAAGGACAAGTTGCTATACCGAAAGCCAGAACTTTCCCCAAGATGTTATTGAGGTAGCACCGCCATGGTCCAAGATCCACTTCCGCCCCTTCTCCATCGCCCCTTCTCCATCATTAGCCCCTTCACCCAGCAATCTCAAAGTAACATAGTTAAGGGCACTACCAAACATGGTGCTATGCCCTTCAATGTGTAGACCCCATCCACCATCTCTATTCTGATGATTATGACATTGAAAAGATACAAGATAAATACATTTAAAAACAAGTGTGTATCTCAAATAAAGAAAAACACTAAGCTACACATGCCTGATGATTGTAAAGGTAACGACACATCTCCCGTTTATGCTCTTTGGATAAGACTGCATTCAGTGCCCCAGTAATAGTTAAAGTAATAACCTGATTCATCAGATTAACTTGTACCATCAGCATTTGCATTGATTATTGATCTTTAGGGTGCGTTTGGTATCCAGACATGCACGACTGAACAACTGACAGAACAGTTTTTTTGTGTTTGATAAGACAAAACTGGACAAAACAAAAGTAACGAACAAAATAAAATGACCAATTTACCCCTCATGAACTGTTTATATTATTTATATATTTCGATTAATTTATGTAATCTATTAAATTATAATAAAATAATTATTTTTATTAAGAAAAATATATCATTAGAAATAAAAATTCAACATGCTTAAAATGACACCAAAAAAATAGTTCATGTAGTTTCCAAATTTTTTATACATTTTTATATTATTATTAATATATTATAAATTACATAAAATAACCAAAATATAAGAACCGTATAAAAATAATATTTTGAGAAAAGTGAGTTTAATTAGCATAAAATCCAATTTATAAAATTAAAGGAATGAAAAAAATGTAGAGAGGGAAGTGTATTTTATGTTTTAGAAGAGAATTAGGTTTTATTTTGAGGTTATATTGGTAAAATATAGGTCTGTTTTGTTCCATGGGGTGGGAGTGGAACACGCTTGTTCTACTTTGTTCATATTTGTTCCACATAGAAGTCGTACCAAGACGTGGAACAATGATCCCGTTTAAGTTCTGATCTGTCATGTCCAGTGTACCAAACCCACCCTTAAAGAAGTAGCATCTCTAGATAAAATTTCCATGCGGACAACTGCAGTAGCTAGAAAGGTAAAGTACAAATGCTACAACTTGTGTCAGAAGAGATAAGACTAACCAAACCAGGCAATAAAAACATAGGGCCTCCATAATCTCCTGGCCAATGTCCATCATCCGCCTGAAGGGTTGAATGGTACCCGATAGCTCTTCTTAATACATTGGTTACTTTATCTTCCGTTATATCTTCAGCATCTTTTATATTGATTTTTGGTGGGAAAACAGAGAGTGAGTTCTCCTTCGCAAACTACAATTTTTTTATATAAAACATTAAAAACAGTATTAGATGCCCAAGAATGCATTAGAACAACCAAAAACATAAGCTTATGGAAATTGGAATAATGAAATCTTAATATTTCACCATCTCATGTCATAAAGGCATTTCAAGTTCGGTAGAATGGTTTAAGAGTTAAGACATAGTGGTTACTAGCATAAGAAATATCTTGAAAATCCCCAACAAGGCAGCAGAATACATATTTTACAAATATGGGAGGACAAAGTACAACTATATACCATAGCGGAGTGAGAAACCTGATGAAAGCTGAAACTACAATAAAATGTATATCAATTATACAAAACAAAATGAGTATGTAACAAGATACAGATCAACTAACGAGTAATAAATACAACAAGATATAAAAATTTATACCATACATTATATTGAAATTCTTACAAATTAAAACAACAAAAAATGTTTTAAAATAGCAAGTTAATATATGAAATTCACTTAAATAGACTCATTTTCTAACATTTTTCGAATCAGGAATCGCCAAATCAGCTAAAAGAGTTAAAGCCTAAAACATGTATAATTGGGATAAATGTTAGAACATAAGGCTAAATCATGTATAAACTTTTGGGGGCACTTGTTCCGTATCTCATATTGGAACGCTGTCATGCCATGTTTCCTTATGCAAAAGTTTTAAAAGATTAGCTGCTATCTTATGTAAAGAACCATTAGCAATGCCTTTTCCCCAACTTTTTTACTACAACCAGACAAAAGCTGCCTTTTCTGTAACGATTTCACCTATCATCAGAACTTTTGTTTAGTTAAGAGAAATGTTGAAGAGAAAATAACAAGTAAACCATATATGTGCGGATAGAAACCTGACTATCATCCTATAACTAACTAGCCTGGTAAACCGAATACGTGTTTGCACATCAATTAGAAAGGGTGTTTGATTTTAACAACACATGTTGTAGCCTTATATCCAGCTCATGTAACAGATGGCGTTCATTAAAATGTACCTGACTGCGCATAAGCAGATCTGAGCTGTGTTTTTTTTCGAACCGATTATCGTGAAAGGTCTGTCGAACTTTTTCGATATCGGCAAGTTCATCAACGGACCCTAGCGTAGGATCAAATTCCCAAATTTGCCGGCCGACGTGATCGTTTGTCGAACGCAGCCATGGGCTCCCACCCTCTGCAATCTTCAGCTTCCACATTGTTTACTTCACAGTCAAAATCATAAAACTGGTTAATTCAGTTGCATGCTCAACGACACTACCAGAACTGAAAGAAATGCAAAAATTCACACATTTCCAACAAAATTGCAAGATTTCAAGCACAATCGCAGCTCAAAATCAAGATTCCAACCACACATTTCAAACAAAATTTGGGAGTTTGATCCTATGCTAGAGTTCCTTGAGGAACTCAACGATGTCGGAAAAGTTCGGCAGACCTTTCACGGCAACCAGTTCGGAAAGAAAACACACACACACATCTCAGATCTGCTTATGCGCAGTCAGATACATTCTAATGAATGCCACCTGTTACACGAGGTGAATATAATGTTACAAAATGTGTTTAGTAACGAGTCTAAAGTAAAGTGACCCGGTAAATACTTACAGGGTAAGCATTTAGTAAACTACCCTTAATCTCAAGTTTCTATAGGACTGTTTTAAGATTAAGGAGTCGTTTACTAAACGTTTACCTGGTAAGTGCTTACCGGGTCACTTTACCTTATTGGATGAGCATGAGAACTTTACCTAGTAAGAGCAATGACAAGGACCGAGAGTCTCACCTGATAAGTATAAGCGATGACTCTTATTGGTAAGTGCTTGCATGATAAAAATGTTGCATATGATGTGGCTTTAATAAGTTAAAATCTTACCCAATAAGTTAATGTTACAAATTGCTATTGATTGTCAAGAAAACTAGGGCGCGCTTTGATAACTCACTCATAAGTCATAACCAAATGGTTTGAGACACTCTGGCTTTCGAGAGGCCAATAACTCTATTAAGGGTTGCACCCAATTGATTACAAAACAGATACCTAACCGATTCCACCCTCCTATCTATACTTCTCCTAACAACCGCCATACCTCATTTATCGACTAATTGACCAACCCCCCACAATTGACAAATTGATCAGCCCACCATCACCCCTGCTATCTATATGTGTAATTGTTAAGTGAAAGTGTTGAATCTCACTGGTAAGAGCTTACTAAGTAAGGTCGGTCCTGAGGTTTCGGAACATCTAACCGACATACCTCGTTTACCGACTAAGCAAGGGAATTAGGAACATCTAACAAAGATTAGCATCTACGAATGCCAACAGCAAGGGAAGTGGCACACACCCCTTGTTTTTAAATTTAATTATCTGCTTAATGGTGAACTGAAGGCACTTTATGCCTTACAGTATCCTTGCATCTTGGTGTAAATAGTAACTTTCATGATATATATGCATCAAAGGTGTGAAACCAACTATAAGTAGAATGTTGAACATTGCCTACTATTGTTATTGTCTAGTAGTAACCATCATTTCCAACTCACACAACTTCAGCCACTAATCTTTTTGTCCATTCATCCTTAAGACCAACAAAGTGAACTCTAGTGGGATGGAAGAATAAGCTATTCGTCTTTTCGCCAATCTTAACAATCAATCATGAACTACATTTATCTTTCTATATTAGACCCAAATCAGAAAGAAAAAAAAAAACAGATTAGCAGCCCAAATTAACCCCAATGTTCATAGTGACCAAATACTACGCAAATAAACAATTCTTTGAGATCCACCCTCCTCTCCATGCATGTAGCCGATTTAGAGCTAAATCAGAAGCAAAAACCAATTGAGAGAGTAGCGAATAATAAAACATGAAGCAAATAAACCTAATTCAAACAGTAAACAAATAAACCTAATCTAATGTAGTAATGTACAAATAACATAAACAAATTAGGAACATGTTGAATCAACAAAAAACCATAAACATTGCTACATTAGTCATTAGAAATGCAGAATTTAGAAATTTACCTTATAACTGAGAGAAGTTGACTGATTCAAGACTGAAAACTCAATAGGGCATGAAATTCTGAAAGAGTTTCATGAGCAGCGAGCCATGGAGTTTGAAGAGCTGGAGATGGAGTTCGATTTCGGATTTCGATCGGGTGTAGAGAGAGCCAAGGCCAAGAGAAATCAGAGAAGGAAGGTTTGGTAGGGTGGGTATTGACAGCACAAAAACTCAGATTTAAATTCTAAAACACTACAAATTATTTCTTGACTAAATTACACTTTTAGTCCCTGTTGTTTGTTAAGAGTTACAGATTTTAAAGTATTTGTTCTTTTTATGATTTTAATTTATTTATATTTCAGTCCGTGAGGCTAATTACTGCTTTAAAGTATGGATGAATAAAATAAAGAAATGAATCCGTAAACCATACAAATGAAGAAAAGTGATGAGGTAATTATAGGTATAAAAGATTATAAGTTAGGGGAGGCAATCGTGTCTATTTGGGTTGGCGGGTCAGGAAAGCTTAACCCCGATACGATTCATATAACTAACTGTGTCGAATTGATCAACCCTAGCCCCCGTATAGGCTTAACCCGTGTACAACTCGCGTAACTCGTTTAACTATACGAGTTTGCGAGTTGATGAGTTATAAATAGGTTGGTGGGCCATAGTTGAGTTGGTGGATCAAATACTAATACAACCAAGTTCAAACGTACAAAAAAATGTGAGAAATCAGACAGAAACCATGGCTTGCTACACCAAAAATCAAAAGGTGAGAGATCAAAAGGTGTTACAATATCAACTCTTTAACAAATATCAACTAAATCAAAAGGTGATGATTCAAAATTTAACAAATATCAACTAAAAAGTGAGAAGTCAAAAACCATAAGTTAACTTCACAAACACCATGTTAGTAACCTTATTTTTAAATAAAAATTCACAAACCATAAATACCTTGGACTGATTGGACGAGAGTAAATTGATTAAGAGTTTGAGACTTCAAAGATCATATTCAGAAGCAAATCGGTTATCAATTTAAGTGACATGTTGGATGAGACTCGAGAGTAAATCGATTATCGATTTGAGAGTAGAAATCAACTAAGTATCGATTTTCAGATGTTTGAACTTGAACGACAACAAGAAGCATCGATTGAGAGTAGTTGATGGTTGATAAGGTACGTGGTAACTAATGAACAAATTACGTTTGACAAAAACTAGCTTATGAGTATGTAAAATAGCCAAAAATGACATCTGGAATAAATAATTAATTGCAAATATTTTATAATATAATTAGAATAAATTTCTAATGATGTAATTAAAATAAACTTGTAATTAATATAATATGTAAATTAATACAAAAAAGATAGTAAATAAATTAAATATTATAATATATGATTGAAAGAATATAAAATTGATTATTATATATATACTATAAATTTAAAATTTGTTAAAACAAAATTTAGAAAAAATCTACATTAACTTATGATTTAAATTGTTAACGACTTAGCAGATCAAAAAATTCAGCTCAAACCTACTTATTTTTGTGTCGAGTTTATATCATGTTGAGAATTATCATCCTAAAAAACTTCAATAAACCATCGGCACTAAGGCATTGTTTGGCAAAAATAAGCTTAACTTATAAGCTAGTACATGTTTAGATGGACCATAAGCTAGTTTTTTCAAACGCTGAGGTGAGTAACATTTAGCGACTTATGATACTTTTTATTTTTGTTATTCCAAGTATACCCTTCTACTTTTTACTTTATGAATTTTTAAACATGCATTTTTTTATCATTTTACAATTATAAGTTACCTTATCAACTAGTTGTTGTCAAACGTATCTTATTCATCAGCTAGCTTATCAGTCATTAGCTACCTTATTAGTTATAAGCTAACTAATTTGCCAAACATAGCCTAAAAACATAATTCACTCTTATTTCTTTATGATGATTATCGAGCCAATACAAACATACCGCCAAGACAATTAACTAGCACAATATTTTGAGAAAACATGAAAAATGCATAAAAAAGGTAATAAATTTTAGTAGCAAAGTATTTTGAGAAAACATGAAAAATGCATTAGAAAGGTAATAAACTTTAGTTTTGTTTTTTTAGAGATGTTTAAAATTATTTATTTAAAATGCTTTTTAAGTAGTGAAAAAAAAAACTCAAAGAGGGAGTTTCGACATGGCTAGTTAAGCAAACGAATATGAATTGATGTGTCAAGCAATTAAGATAGAAAGTAATAATTTTTGTTGGACGATACAAAAATTTGGAGTTTATGTGAAAAATTGTCATTGTGAAATTGTGAATTGTGAGTATGCATATTCCTTCGGAAAAAAAACTTAAGGGTGCATTTGGTTCGCAGGATTTTTAGGAATTTGATGGAGTTAGAATCCAATTCCTACGAAATCTAGTATTTGGTTGGTTTTAAAGGGTGGAATTGGAATTTTAAGAAGGAAATGAATTCCGTTAGATAATATATATAATAAATTATATATTATATAT
>LUCG01237629.1:0-11587 GCA_001633085.1 Carthamus tinctorius
CCCCATGTCGATGCCCTTTTAAGGGGGGACGAAACATATTTGTGCCCCACACCACTCATTTACTCCTAAAGGGATGTACTGTCCTTTGGTACCCCTAGTCCACGATGCAACTCACTCTCAGCACATAATCATATCAACTCAACAATGAATATAAGCATGCTTACAGATATACAGTTTTCAAAGCAGAAATCATATAAAACATTTTCAGTAACCGTTTCATACTTCATAGTAATAATCGTGCAATTAATGTGAAAAGATTTGACAAGGGAACTCAACTGACGATGGTTCTCGTCTAAGCCTAGGCTGCCTTAAGTGCACCTACAGAGATAGAAGTCTATCAAAAACCTGAGTTCCAATCCGAACGTAAATCCCTACCCGGAACCTATATCCTACCCGGAGGGCTCGCAAAGAGTCCGATCGAAAAACCAACTAGGGCGACCCGCAGCCGACCCAGCCGGTCAAAAGCTGACCCGGCCAAAGACCGAGTGGCTTAGCACAAAGGCCGAATCGGCCTAGGATCAAAAGTCGATTGGCAAAAAGCAGATAAGGGAAACAACATGGCCGAATCGGGAAACACGAAAGCCGATTCGGACAACCGGCCCAAAGGCCGATTCGGAGAATGCAAAAGCCGATACGGAGAAGGGCCATAGGCCGATACGGAGAACGACAAAGGCTGATTCGGGAAACTCGGCAAAAGCCGATTCGGGAAAGTCCGATAGGCAAAGTCCGAATGGGGAAAGCATCAGGCCAAAAGGCCGATTCGGGGAAATTTCACAAAAGTCCGATTCGGGATATTTCTACGAAAGCCGATCCGGGAAACGATAATCCGAATTGGGAAACTGCCAAAGTCCGAATAGGATATCAAAAAAAGGCCGATACGGGAATACCCCAAAGTCCGATTCGGACTTTCCTAAGTCCGATACGGACAACTTAAATAGTCCGATTCGGACAACTCTACAGGTTCGATTCGGGGTTTCTAGGCTTCGAGGAGATCGAGCTCTAGCACCCCAAAATCCTTCAAAAACGGTTCTAATTCTCACCAAAAGCTAACATACAATCAAATAATGAATCCTAATACAAATTCTAATTGAATTCTACCATAAAGCAGGAAATCTTACCAAGGATCAGGTTCTGAAGAATAAAATGAAGGTGACGATGATAGGCCTCTGCTGCCCTCAGATGCACACACTCCCACACACAGTTAGATTTTTACCCTAAATGGAGTATTATGTCATCATTGACTTTAAATAGTATGGGCTTTGGGCCCTTGGCCCACTCCTTAATTATTTACCAACCTCACTTGAGCCCAAGATCACAACATAAAAAAATGCACAATTGACCCCTAAGTTATAGAACTCAACCAAAAGACCCTAAATTCTCTAAATTTCACAAAATGGAAAAAATTTTGGATTTAGGTTATTACACACCAGGATGGAGACCACGGCGGGGAAGTCCCCGTTTTCCTCTTTCATTCTCTTACATGTGTCTATCTCTCTCCTCTCTTATTTCTTTTTTTACTAATATTCTTTTTATTAAATGGTTGATGCAGGGGTAAAATGATGAGTAATATAGGGGTTTCATAGGGGTGGAATGGTGGAAGAGAGAGGGTGAAGAGAGAGAGAGAGAGAAGTTGATGTGGCAACCAGAGGCGGATCCAGAAATTTTTAACATGGGGGGCGAAGTTTAAGTGATGTCTCATGCATTGAAAGTGTCCCATACGTAAATAGTTTCGTGTTATTTATCTATTTCATTAGGATAATACTTCATAAAATTCTTTCAAATAGGTCCAAAGAATTTTATCCAAATTAACAATTATACATCAACTAATCAACTTTAAACATAAAAATTGACAATAAACAATTAACAATTTGATACAAGTTAACAGACCCTAACCCTAACAACTAATAACTTAAATTTACATTTATATATTAATTAACAAACTTTAATCCTAACATCAAAAAGTAATGTAAAAAACAAATTACATGAAAAAATACCAGTGAAATTGGGCTAAATATTTTTCTAGGCCATTTTAGTGGGTCAATACAAGCATGTATTTATATAAAAGTTAAATTTTATAATATGAAAACCATTTTCTTGGAAGCTTTATGGGGGTCATTTGACCCCCAAACCCAAAGCATTGATACGCCCCTGGTGGCAACCGGGATGGAGGGGTGGAATAGTAACCAATAACCATACCCAGCCCCCCTAGGATGAAGGGGTACTCATCCCTCCATCCACACATCAGCTTTTTACTCATTCGCTCTTTCATCATTCTACCCCCTCTAAAATCCTGTAATAATTACCATTCTATCCCTCCATCCTACTAACCATTTAAAAAAAGAAAAGAGAGAGAGGGAAGAATGAAACTGAATACATGCGCCTTTAGAGGCATAACATAGGGGCTCATGATTTTGAGCTACTTAAAATAATGCAAAGGGTGATTTCGGTGAGGTATTGGTTGCTCTACTTTTTTTATTTTCAATTTGGGCTGATAGACAACATAGAAACTTTATGTATTTTGTAGTAGTACTTTGATGTTATGCCTGTCTTTTCAGCCTCTATCCCTTTTGGTCTTGAGTTTTCTTCCTGATTACATTATGAAATGGTAGATAATGAAACCCTCTATGCAATTACAATCTAGAAGCATTTAGATTCGAACTTAGGGTAGAAGGGTTAATAAGCCATTTCCCACATAAGCCTTAACGAGTACGCCACAACCTTGTGATTAATATATTCTGATAGTCATGGTATATATGGGTACTTGGTTGCCTAATAATATATAGGGATTAAGTTATTGTATTTTCGATTATAGTTTGAATGCATGAAAGGTCTGATTAAAAATTATGGGCACGATACCATCAACCTTTTTAAGAGAATGGGGTTGGATAAGCATGGCGCTATTACTTATGACAACTTTGATTTCTCTGATAATTGCAAGGAATTGAAATTCTATGGTAGCATACTGTAATACCCCGTTTATCTCGACATAGTATTATTTGCTTTGCCACATTGGCTCATGACTTTGTTTTTGACGACCCGGTGAGGACTTCCGAGGGGGTCATCCATCTTGATACTACTCCCACCCAAGCACGCTTAACTGCAGAGTTTCAATAATGTGCTATGCGTATGGCCCCAAAACGCGTTGTGTCTAGTAAGGTCAAGATATTACTTATGAACGCAACATCTCTCCTGTCCATGGTGATATGAATTCGCCTAAGGTGTTACAAACCCCCCCCCCCTAAGGACTTCTCGTCCTCGATGAGGTCGCCACATCCCGAATGACACAAGAGCGGCTTTGATACCACTTGTAACACCCCGCCTATCTCGACACAATATTGTCCGCTTCGCCTCACTGACTTACGACTTTGTATCTAGCGACCCGGTGAGGACTTCTCAGGGAGACACCCATCCTCGTAATACACTCATCCAAACACGCTTAACTACATAATAGTTTCAAGAACCTGCTATGCGGGTGGCCCCAAAACGTGTTGTGTCTAGTAAGGCGAAGATATTACTTATGAACCCAATATCTCTCTTATCCACGAAGATATGGTATTCGCCTGAAATGTTACGCATATAATTACAATTTTAAGAGAGAGATGGATATCAAGGATAGGGGTTACCATATATTTATACTATGCAAGTCATAACTTTTAGAATAACAAATATGAACGAGTTGGGACTAAGGTGGGTACATGATGGAAGCATGGTGATTTGTTTTTTTCTCAGAATAGCCCCTAACAAACTAATTTTAATCAACAAGTGATGGTTAAATTAGTTGTAAAATATCTTATGTGCTTCATTATATATCTTATTAGGCCTATGGACTTTACTTCTTATGTAAAATATTAGTTATTATGTTGTAATGCTTAATTATTTTAACCGTGTTAATTAATGTTTCCCACGAAAGGAGTATAACATTATTTGTTATTGTTATGCATTTGTATCATTTAATTTAATTTAAAATAATTTTTATTCTTAAGAACAAAACATGTCTAATAAACCTTACCAAATAATCAAAGTTACAAGTTATGGTTATGGATTTTAATGTGATATTATGGTCAATAAAATTTAGGAAAATTAGTTAATTTAGCCATTTTATGTTAATGGTTTTACCTTTTAGCCAGTTTTTTTTTTCACTTTTTACAAAAAGTATTTTCAGTTTTGATCCTAAAAAACTTACATTTTTTCCCTAGGTCTGCACAAAACTTAATATTTTCTAGTAGGGTCGGGGAAAAAGTTATATTTTCTAATTGCTGACCTAGGGCCATTTATGTAAAGAGTGGAGAGAAATGACTAAAAAGTGAAATCAACCTTGAAAATGTTAATTTCCCTAAAATTTAACATAGCTATGATTTATGTAGGTAGCAAGATTACGACTAAATAAACCGTGGTTGAACTGATGTAAAAATACGCACACCTTGACTAAAGGCATACGACCAAGATTTTTATTCAACCTCGGTCGGAACTTGATAACACCAATTTTTGGTGTTATTTTCATTCCATTTCCAACGGATTTGCCATCCTCGAGTGAGTGAAGTGTGTGATTTCATGGTGTTATTGCAAGAATTTCAGGAATTACATGTAATGGCCCAAAATCCCACAACATAACAATAGCAATCTCAGTGATCTAACGCAACGGAAAATACTATTAACATCAAAATTTAACCCGAAGGTCTAGTACATCATAAAAGACAAGTCAAATGTTGCTAGTGGAACAATCCCTCCACAGCTGAGATATGTATAAAACTAATGGGACCATTTATCGGTAAGGAGGCCGCTACTCTAACCGCACACCTTTTCCTTTCCTTTTCCACTATTCGCTCCTCGAGCTTCCTCTGAAAATGTTTTAAGAGAGTTTTGAAAATGAGAGTTAGATCATAGGATATAGTGAATTCCCTCAAAATCAGTTCAAAACACGGTCGGCCTGCTGGCCCAAATACAAATAATAAATCCTCGGTTGTGCATTGTGGACTTAGACAATACAACAGGTCACACAGAATACATACGTGCCCCAAATGCCCTTCAGGGTCACCCAAAACAGATTCGGGCCCCAGGCTATCGCCCTTTAGGGTCACACGTCAGAGACGTGCCCCATGCTACATTCACACTCCCAAGGACGTACACCGAACCTTGTTACCCTAAGTCCACCATGCGACACACCCATCCACTTTCATATCAACAATTTAATATAAGCATGCTCATAATGTACGTTTAAAATAAACAGTTTACCACATGTAATCATTTCACAAACATTTTCAGATTTATCAAAAGGGTTTGGCAAGGGAACTCACTTGAGCCTAACTCCAAAATCATATCACTAAGCTAACGCTCGCCTAGTGGATCAGCAACCTATCTAAAACACCAAAAACCTTTCGTAGGGAACTACTAAACCCTCAAGGTAAATGACTCCCTAGGCAGACTTAGCACGGGGGTTCCGCTACCCGGTTAGCGGATGGGGTCAAGGAAGATCGCCCTTGCGGGGTCGAGGGGCGGCGCCCCTAGAGAAATTTTTTCCTTCTATAGACCTGAAACACCACAAACTCTTCCTTTGAAAACTAACCCGGGGGGTCGGATTTTGAAATCCCGAGTTCGGATTTCAATTAAAATCCGAGTCGGACTTCACACCAAATCCGGGTCGGACTTCTACCAAATCCGAGTCGGACTATCACTAAATCCGAGTCGGACTTCTACCATGTCCAAGTCGGACTTCTCACCAAGTCCGAGTCGAACTCTCGCTAAACCCGAGTCGGACTTCTACCATGTCCAAGTCGGACTTCCAACCAATATCTGAGTCGGATTTCAGACCGTAATCCGAGTCGGATTTTGGGAATAACTCGAGTCGGATTTCCTAGAAAAACATGGGGAGACCAATGTTCTTCGAATACAACCCCCAAAAATAGCTCAAACATCCAATAACTTACTCCAAATCAAATCTATAATGGTTTTCAAATATAATAAGGCAAAGCTTTAATCGTAGATTACAAAATCTTACCCAAAGGAGATCAAACAATTGATGATGATAAATCTTATCTCTCTGCCTCCTTCTTCCCAAAACACACGCACAACACCTTCTGAATGTTTACCCTAAATGGAAATTTTGTCGTAATTACCAATATATACCATGGGTTAAGCCCATGGTCTCAATAAATCCATCACCCAAAATGGCCTAAGCCTAGACAATTAAAACAACTATGTCAAAAGTCACATTTGGTCCCTACTCACAATAGATTTTTCAAAATAGATTCCTGATCGATTAATAAATTTAAATCTTTTCACGATCCTAAAATCCCAGATATTACATTACACAAATGTCATGGAAAGTTCGAAAAGGGCAAGAAAAGCATAGATTTGTGAGAGATTCCTAAACAAACAAGAGTTGATGGAAACCGGGTGCAAGAAATGGTTGATCGGGAGTTCAAGAAAAGATTACAAGCTTAAAGAGTGTGCTTAAAGAAGAATCCAAAGTCATTTGGAAAAGAAAGCTAGAGTTGCTGATGAGACTTCAACCCACACTATTGATGTTTGATGAGACTTCAACCCACACTATTGATGTTTGATGAGATTTCAACCCACGTCAGAGGCTGTTCTGGGCGCTTAAAGAGACACACGTGGGTTGAGCCATGGGTTGAACCCTCAGGGGCAAGTCTCGTTTAAGGTGCTGATTTTTTATAAAAGGCTTTTCAGCCTAGGGTTTTCTCATTCATGACTTTCTCTACATGTGGGGTGATTTCTACACTATCTAGGGCAATTTTTGGCTGGAGAAAAGAGGATATTGAAAGGAGATATCGATTGGAGAGAGATTTCTACACCGAATCTTCACCATTTTTCATGGGTATTGCACAACATGGGGAGTTTTTATAAGTTTTTCTTGTTCTAAACTTATGAATTCTTTATCTTTTGATTTCTTTGTTTATACCCCCAACATGAACTAATCTTTAGATGTTGGGGGTTGGNGATACGGGATTTGTGACTTTTATCAGTTTTCTTTATTAGTGAAGCATATGATTTTTGGATTTAATGCTTTCGTGAGTCTGGCCAACTTTCAATTGATCGAGGGAATTAATTATTAACTAGAACTTGGAATTATATGCCTGAGATGAGAAATTGGATAGAGATATACCAAGTAAATCTCAGTCCCATGTTAATCTTGAATGCTTAATGCTTTTTGGAATCAATTGTTGAGATCGAGAGATGAAACGTTGTTTTACAAAGTAGGATCTATTGTTATTCGAGAGAAAACAATAGTGATTTCTACAAGAATGGGTTTCGTGAAAGAGATTACTAATAATTGTTCAAAGTAGAGTGTTTATTTGTGAAAACCTTAAGATTTCCAACCGTCAACAGTTTCCCCCAACTGAAAGTTTATCAATTTAGTTTATTTGTCGTTCTATTTGTTTAGTTTAATTAGTATTACTTTAATCTTCAACAACTCAAATTTCAGATCATCCAGTCTATTGTGAATATTAGTCATTGTGACGTTCAGTTCTAATTCCCTTGGTTCGATCTCGTACTTACCAATACATATTATTTGATTCGACCCATACACTTGTGGTTATATTTAGGGGGTGTATCAGAACTCAGACCAAATTCTGAAACTAGTCATATATTTTAGCTATTTTCAAGAATGTTTAATCTTTGACCAAGTTGTTTTCAAAAATTTAAACCTTTACTTGCTAATTGACTTTTTGATCGACCATCTTTGAAAAGCTTACAACAAAAGCAAAAGACTTTATCCAACTCTTTAGAATAAACCAACCATTTTCTATCATAACAATCGTCGTTTCTTAACTTACGAATATAATATTCATAAGAGAAATTTCTACCTGCTTTATCTTTTGGAAATGTAATGTTGGTTAAAATTGGTTTCTCTAATAGGCCCTTTTTCAACAAGTCTTTCATTTTTTAATTTAACTCATCTCAAACTCTCGGATCAAATATATTCACACCAATATCATCAACAATAGGAATTTTATAATCACAAGCGTTATTCAATGTTTTCCTCATCACAAACATTATCAATGTTGCACGCCTAGGACATTTAAGTGGGGCCATGTTTAGCCCCTAAAATTGCCGGGGGTTAGTCGGGCTTTGGCCCGAACACCCTTCCAAAAAAACATTATCAATGTTATCATCACATATGTTTTCTATCATCACAAACAAAATCAAGGTTTTCACTATCATTAGCATCATCACTAGCAATATCTTTTGGATTATTAACAAATTCATTGCAAGGATTTTCAGCCGGATTTTCAGAAAAATTTGATGGTCTAACAAGAAATTTTACTAATAGATCCTTGCATAGATTGAATATCTTTTACTTGTACTTTTTATTTATTTTATTTTTTATTTTGAGCATTGGATGATTGTGATCTAGGAAATATGTCTAAACAATTCAAACAAATATATATAATTTAACAATAGTTCTGCCCTAAATCGACTAATTCAAACAAATATTAGTTCAACACAAGTTAGAAAGAAAACATCTATGGTGGTTGATTTTAGACAGTAAATCAACAAAAGAGCAATAAGTAATCCGACTAATCGATTGAGGAGTAACAAACAGTAGACAATAGTCGTCAATTTTGGGTAGCCTCCACAACCATGACTCCAATGTCAAACAATAGGCAATAATCCAATTAATAATTGATTTCAGGCAATCTAATTGATTGAGAAATTAAGAGAGATAGTCTTAGAAAGTACGAGAATTGAGAGGGGAGGGGTGAGAGATTGAGTCGATTGTTTTTTGACTTATGTTCGTGAATCGTGTGAGTCGTCGTGAGGGTAAGAGAGAGGCAAAACGGTGAATCATGAATGTACTCAATCGAGAGGTTGCATTCAAAATGGTAATATTTGTGTTAGCCCCCCAAAACACAACCATATATTAATATGGCCACTAAAAGTTTGATGCCCCTAGTTAAGTCATGCTTGCCATAGCCTATGCATCATATGTGAAAGTGTTGTAATAAGTTTATATGACACTTTTAAGCATATTTTAACAGGTTTTTAGGACATTTTTAACAACTTATAGAACATTTTTGAAAATTTTAACAAGTGTCGAGTTGTAGTATTAGCTTTTTTTTAATAATTTTCTAAGACATCAGTTTTTATTGTATTATGTCTTTCTCAAATTGCATCCGAGAGCCGAACCTCAACTTTTGCGTAGAAAAGCTTATCAAGTAAATGATGGTTTCAGTTATTCTATATAACTTCAAGATTGAAATCAATGCGGAAAAAATGGATTAAATAACAATAACATAGGACACCTAAAAATAAATAAAAGAACAAATGGTTTCAAATGTTACAATTCTAAATTAAAAGAAAGGCAACCTTTATCGATTAGTACCATAGGGCACATATTGATTAATCATATGAGATCTTGGAGTCAGTGGGTAAGATAAGCTCTAAGATGACCTTCGGAGTTTGAACCAGTGACAGCTGAAAAGCAAACTGAAAGTTTTTTATCGAGCAACATTTCAAATAAAATCAAAACTTAGTCATGTCTTTTGAAGATTTTGATATCTCTCCAACGAGACTCCATATAGAACGAACCCTCCTTCTGGGAGTACACTCCACACTTGAAATAATGGGATTTTCCTCGACGTCCAGCTCCGTCATATCTTAGAACCCCATCTATGTAGACTTTAACAGTGTTTTGGTCTACATCATGTATGACGTTTAAACGAAACCACTTGTTATATAAATTAGAAAGAATGACAGTTCTCGTGTAATAATAAAGACTAGTATCCTTCACTATGAGCATTGTGGTTGTAGCGTATGGGGGATTCGACCCAAAAACCTGCATCACACACACCCCGGTTGTCTTACGGGGCACGTACCCATACCCCTCGAATTGCCAAACACCCGAAGAGTAATCATAACCCTTCAAAATACGACAAAGTATTATTGGTCTGTTTGATTAGACTTGAAGTTAATTACGTCATTTCACAACAAAGAAAAGGTTATTAAATAACTCACAAAGTATATCCATCATTCCTACGTAGCTAAAGGTTATTACTGACAATTTTCACATAAAAAAATCAATTGGGAACAACTTGCTCTAAAAATTATACTAACGGGTTTTACAAATACTAACGAAGAGGACAATCTGTAATTCATCGTAATTATATACTTGTTAGCTAGTACCATGGTTTAGAGGTGGATCCAGGATTTTTCCCTGATGGGGCACCTTTAAGGTAGATTAAAAATAGGCAAAGTCATCCGATATGTTTTCAACCTAATTAGACGGTTCTGAGAGATTTTTGAAGTTTTTTGGTTTATTTCAATGAATTTTTAAGTTTTTTTCGTTGATTTNGATTTTGAGGCACTTTCTTTGGTTTTTTGGTTTATGTGGGCATAGATAAAAAACACTAGGGAAATTATGATAGAACGTTAAAAAATTGTATTTAAGCTAGGAAAACACGGTTTTTTTATTTAGTAGGGGCCCATCCCCACCTAGGTTGCATCCGCCCGGACCGCCCCTCCCATGGTTTATCCACCGCGTGCGGATCCATAACCGACAAAAAGGTACCGACTATGCAAATTACCATTGGATTATCACTTATGACAATAATAAACTAAAGCATTTACTATTTGTGAAGGTCATTATATCCCATTGCAACTTTTTGGTTAACTCACTATAAAACATCTAACTTTTATCCATAAAAATCATCAAAAAAAATTTGTTGTCAATTACCGGTGGATCACCCACAAAATACCAAGGGTTCCGGTGGTCACCAATGGATCATCCCCCAACTTTTGTAATGGTTTTGTGACGAATCATCTTTTAGTGACAGATTTACCAGAGAAAGTTTCATAGGTAAAAGTCTTTCATTTAATAATGTCTTTGAGTTTATTAGATTAGCGACGAGTTATATTGATATCCTTATTTCAATAGTTCAACTATAATCTATCAGTAAAGGTATATATCAACTAAGAAAATTAACGTTTGGACTAGATGGAGACGGAAAGAGTAAATAAAAATTAAATTCTTCCAATCATTGGTGACAAATTACCAATAGAATCATATTCGTTGCAAAGTTGTTACTACAGTACTGTATTGTCCATTACTTGGTAGATTTAGTGACACGTTACCGGATTTTCTTCTTTCGCTCACTACAACAAAAATGACTTTATAGGACACCAAAAAAATAAAAGTGTCCTAATAGACCACTTTATATGACTTAATTTATAGAACCAAAAAAACAAAATGTCCTATCTAAAGGTGTTGTAATAGCTTTATATGACGCTTTTAAATGTCTTAACAAGTTTTTAAGGACACTTTTAATTCAAAGTGTCGTATTAGCTATTTTATAGGACACTTTTGAGAAAATATCCTATAAACCCATCTTCTTTTAGGACACTTGTTATTATAGGACACTTTTTCAAATAGTATCTTATAAAATAGCTAAAATGATGTTTTCTAAAAAAAGTGTCCTAAAAACTTGTTACGATGCCAAAAAATTGTCTTATAAACCTATTACAACACCTTTAGATAAGACACTTTGTTTTTTTATCCTATAAATTAAGTCCTATAAAATGGTATATTAGGACACTTTATTTTTTTGGTGTCCTATAAAGTCATTTT
>LUCG01237662.1:0-17003 GCA_001633085.1 Carthamus tinctorius
GCTAGAACGGAGCTTCGGCATGACCATCACCCCGCCTAGATCACTCTTCGGTTAAAAAACCGGCTATAAACCGGTCAAAAAACCGGTTAATAAAAAACCGGTTATAAACCAGTTAAAAAACCGGTATTCAAACTAGTAATCCTCCAAAGTTATAACCGGTTAGAAAACCGGTTAAAAAAATAATCTGTTTGGTTAGAATTGTAACCGGTTATTTAAAAACTGGTTTCGATTATTTTTTTCAGTTTTTCGATTATTCGGTTTTTTTGTGTACCTCTAATCCACCATATCTTTTTCCATTTTTTTAAACAATACAAAGTGTTTTATATAAATGCTTAAAACCTGACTATCTTAAGGATTGTATTAAAATTGTGATTATAAGTTGAATTGTATTAAAAGTTGATGTGTTCCCCTTGTATCTGTTTTTGGTTTTGTGGTGGTAATGGTAATGGTTTTTTTCCAAAAACAAATCACTTTTTCAAAAATTAAATCAATAAATTGTAGTGGAGATATTTGTTATTTTAATATTGAAATTTAAAATCCTTGATAAAACATATATTCAAAAATGGACATCCTTCTTCAAAAAACAAAATGACATAATATGCAAAAAGGGAGAAGAAGATAGAAATGATTTCTTCAATTGTATTTTTTTTTTCAAAAAATTATTTAAATTTTAAATAGGAGAGAGTAGAAACCAAGGAAAAAGTAGAGAAAGAACATTTCATTCCATCAAAATACCACCTTATAAAAAAAATACCACCTTACAACCACAAGGAATGCTCAAATCCCTTTTTGTGGAATTCATTTATTCTACAGATTCATTCATTCAAAAAGATCATGAACCAAACAAGTAAATGAAATCTGGTTAAAGGAATTCAACATTCTAATTTTATCAAGTTCTTCGTGAACCTGCATACCAAATGCCACCTTAAGATCTCGTCTACAACTTCACATACATGTTTTTCTTTTTCTGTTGCACAACTTGAATGTTGAGAAATAACGGCCACCTTATACTTTTGTGCATAGACTCTAAGTTGCATTATGTTATACTTTGTTGCTGTAATAGAAAAGGGCGAAAGGATCAACAACGTCTAAGCCCTCAAACAATAACGAGTTTACAAACGTAGATCTCTAAAAATAAGAGAAACATTTTAGAAGTAAAAATGAAAGTCCAATATGTTTAATTAATTAATCGATTAATCAACAATCTAAATACTAATGAAACAATAAACCGTGTTTAAGGTTAAACTAAGTAGGAGAAAAACTATAGATCTTAAATTCAAACCTAAACTAATTCGAAACCAACTACAAAAATGATTTAAACAATAACTAAAAGGAGAGACTAAAGTGAGTTTTTAAAACAAATGAATGCTAGAGTAAAGGAAAGGATTAGAAACAATAAAGGAGTTTGAGGACAAAGTGAGTTTTTCAGCCCCTTTCCTTTTTTCCTATTTATTGTTACAAAGTTTGTCGACTATTGGCTCCGTGCTATATCATTTATTTTGTCTTGGTTTTCATGATTAGTTACGGGTACATGAAATTTTGGTAATTGAGGTCGGAATTTATGTAACATAATATAAAACTTGTGCGTCGTTCGTATTCTGAAAGCAACTTCGAAGATGTTATATATCAATTATCTTTCTCGAAAAATAGGCAACGTTCATGGTGATTTATCCCCTGACCTTGAACTTGGATTCTTTCTTTTGGTTCAAGGTGGGTAGTCCCAATAGTCAAACAACTTTTTGAACTTGGAACAAATAATGGCTTTGCCTTATTATTCTTCTAAAATTTTACGCTATCAAAGTTCAAATAAAAGAATGGAATAGCGAACAAGAAGTTTTGATTGTGTTAAGGATAATTGATCATGTAAGAATGAAACTAGAAGAGGTCGTCACCATTGAGGACGTATACAATAAGAAGATTGTTGGTTATAGGATATAAGTTCTTAGGTGAAGTTTGTTTCATCGAAATCCAACGAAATTTAAGGGAATTAAAATGGCCAATAGTGAAATGTATAGGTCCTAGTAACTTTTAAGAAAAAAACAAACTATTACAATCTTATCCATTTCATTTTCCATCCTACCATGATGGATTTTACCACCGTCGCCGCCATTACAACCACCCGTCATCATTGCTATCGCTGCCATCCCTCGCTCGCCCCAATTGTCATCGCCACTGCCATCACGTCGTTACCACTGTCACCTTCATCCCCACCCACCACCATCACTGTTGTAAGCCCCATCCACTATAATCACCATCACCACCACTGCTAACACTGTCACCAAACCACCACCACCACCATCATTGACACCACTACCTCTTCCACCCTAGTACTACTATGACGTTCAACGAAAACAAAACAGATGCATTCAAGTTCTTTTGACAATTCCATTCCAATTCCTGCCGACCAAACGTGTCATAAATGAGTAAATTCCATTCCAATCTCGACAAATTTCATTTTGTGAACCAAACGTCACTTTAGAGATTTAGTTGTGTTGTGATTGAATTTCCCAGGTTAATTTCCATTTTTGATTTTGTTCTTTCCTCATGTATCAAAAAAAAAAAAAAAAAACTAACAAAGTGTATTACATATTAAATTTTTTATTAAAAGATGGACGAAAATTCTCCTCGTATGAGGGCTAAATAGTGATGGCCATCCTTAACCGGATATAACCGACCGGTTAACCGATATCCGGCCCGATCGGTAACCGGTTATAACCGGTCTGCCTCGTAACCGGTTAAAGGCCCAGTCGACACCATCGGTTAAGGATTTTGAAGAGATTCACATAACCGGTTATAACTGGCCCGAATTGGTTATGTAACCGACCCGTAACCGGTTATGACCGGGCCCGATCCATTTTCAAAAAGGAGTCGTTAATAGATCCGTTAGGTGCGATTTTGACCTTTTTTTTTGGCATTTTTACCCCCAAACACCCTATAAATAAGTTGTGTGGTGTTTGGGTTCAATACCAACTTATGAAAACGCAAAAGACGCAAACAATTCTCACTATAATTTGTGTTCTTCACTCGTATTCGTTTCTCGCAAGTGTCTCATTTTTTATTAGTTTATATAAATAATCGTAAATTTTATTATATAAATAAAAAAATAGCCTTAATCAATCCGCAACCGGTTACATAACCGGATAAAGTTAACCAGTTAAGACCCCAAACGACTAAATCGTAACCGATTATGACTTAACCAGTTAAGACACGTTACTGTTTTTAACCGGCCCGGTCCATAACCGGTTATAACCGGCCCGTGCCCGATTTTTGGCCATCACTAGGACCAAACAGGTGTGTATAATGAAGGAAAATGAGACGATGTCTGTAATATAAGGACCTAATCCATAATTATAAAAACTATAGGGACCAAACATGTAATTGAATTTGAATCCTTACAACAAAAAGATACAAGGGCCAAAAATGTCCATCTTAGCAACACCAAGGTTTGAGGTGCAAAATTGGGTTACCTTGGCCAAACCCAAATTCTGGTAAACCTGCTTTCTCAAGAATTAACCATGGCGATTGCTTCTCTGTTTCAGTGGTTTACGAAGAACCGCCAGTCTCAGTACTAAGATGACCAGAAAGCACACCACTCCTCCTATGGAACTCGATCTAGATGCCTTCCTGCAATCACACCACACCAGCGGCAGTGACGACGACGGCGACGGCGACGATCACCACCACCGCAGCACCGTCGACGAACTTCTCCTAATCGACTCCGGTGACTCATCTCCTTCATCATCTCCGAGATCGTACCTCGTCTCCAATGATCTCAGTAGTCCCCAAAGCAACAGTATTCCACTTGATGTCATCGATTCTTTTGATTCTTCTTCACGGTTAACAAATTCGCAATTGGTAAGTGATACAGATAGACCGACGAGGCAGTCGAAGTTCCGTTTGATTAGTCGAACAGATTCAGGCGATACTCCCACTGCTTCACGCCAATTACCTCCCTTATTCGGCGTTGTTAGGTCTAATGCTAAGCCAGGGGCGGCCCTGGCAGCGGCTGCGGCGGCGTCGCGGTCGATTCCGACGCCACATGCGGCTGCTATTAAATTGAGAAGGGAGAAATCTAGTATTGATTCTGAAATAAGCTATAAAAGTGGCACAAGTTCGGAAATTAGTCATTCAGATGCAAAATTAGTGAAGGAAGATCTTAAACTCGATAGTTTAGAAACTGCGCCAATAGAATTGACTGAAAATATTCAAGTTAGTAGTGAAGCGATTGCTGAACATGAAAGTAGGAACGACTGGAGTCTTACTGGTGAACATGTTCCAGGTGAGGAGATGGCAACAGATGTCGCTAATGCCTCCGAGGTGGATGGATTTGAGCTTGATTTTGGTGATGAGACTCTTAGTTCAGTTGCTAAACTAGAAATCGGCTCTCCTTTGAAGAACGAGGATTGGATTACGAATAAGGATGGTACCAGGTCAGTTCAAGATGATGGTAGTGGTGAGCACATTGAGGGCAACTATTCGGTGCCTGCACCTATTTCTACCTCACAATCCATTGAGGGAGTGGTTCCTCTTTTCCATGGGCACATCGATGCTAATGAGGTTGAGGAGGACTTAACAAGTGTATTATCAGAAAACAATGATTTTGAAAGTAGAAAGCTGGATGAAAAAAATGAGGAATTTGGCCTAGAAGCAGAAGGTGATGACGAGACAGCACAAACTGATGTTGCTATTGATACGGGGGATGAAAAGAACGATCATAGGACACTAGGGAGATCATGCTCCCCAGTGAAACCCCTTCAAGTTGCAGAGGAGCTTGAAAAGAAGCTTGCGTTTACCGGTTTGCATTGGGAAGAGGGTGCAGCTGCTCAACCAATGAAGCTTGAGGGTCTTCACAGGGGATCAACTGTGTTGGGTTACTTTAGTATTAGTAAGGATAACACCATTACTAGGACCATTGCTTCTCCAGCATTTAGGCGAGACCATGGAACCCCACAAGCATTAGCAGTTCATCTTAACTACATTGCAGTGGGGATGTCTAGAGGGGTGATAGTTGTTGTTCCCAGCAAATACTCTCCACATTATGCTGATAAAATGGATGCCAAGGTTCCAAACATGACTGTCTTATGTACAGTCCATATCATTAGCTCTATTAAATATGCATATCTTTTTCTCTTTTTTACTTGTTTTAAAGTAAAAACTATGAATCTGTTTTAAGCTGTGATGAATATGGGAGTTATTTACCTATCAGAAACTGAATCTCTCGAATGACCATGCCTTGACAAAGGACCTCTAAGTTATGGAAGCATATACTTGCGAAGATCATGTCTTTGTTTGATATTTTCAAGCACAAGTTATTTCAGCTTTACAGTTTATCTTTATCACCAGCTGAAGTGACCTAATTATTTTTATCTCAGATGTTAATGCTTGGATTACAAGGTGATAGGTCTTATGCCCCAGTCACATCCATGTCCTTCAATCAGCAAGGGGACCTACTTTTTGCAGGATATGCTGACGGGCATTATACTGTTTGGGATGTCCAGAGGGTCTCTGCAGCAAAAATTGTCACTGAACATAAAGCTCCAGTAGTGCACATGCTATATCTGGGGATGGATTCTCAAGTGACTCGTCAGTTCAACATAGTTAGCGGTGATAGTAAAGGTGTAGTTAAGTTGATTCGTTTTTCTCCATTTTCGTGGCTCAATAGGTTCTCAACTTCTAGGACCTCGGTGAGCTCTATCTTCATTTGAACCAAGTGAGAATTTGTATGTATTTGTCTCAAGTTTATCATGCCTAATGTTAATCCATCAAAATAGACTCTTCTTGATGAATCAACAAGCACGGTTGTATGCGCTTCACCCTTACTCTCAGAGGAAAGTTTTGGAGGTTCTTCTGCAAGCACCACCGCTGGCACAAGTGGCATTGGAAGCATGATGGGAGTAGTTGCAGGAGACTCGACGACCTTGGCTGAAGATGGTGTTGTCATATTTGTCACTCATCAATCTGCTCTAGTGGTATGACATTGTTTAAAGATTACATGCATGCTATATCTTACTGGTCTGGTAACAATGGTAATATAACTTTGCATAATCCCTGTAATTTGTTCACCTCATTTATAGGCAAAAGTCATTTCTAACACCCCGGAAGTCTATGCTCAACTTCCTAAACCTGATGGGGTTCGAGAGGGTTCTATGCCTTATACTGCCTGGAAATACATATCTCCCTCACAGGGTTCGGCTGCTGGTATGTTACAAATGGAGTTGATGAACCTTGTGTAGTTGTGTTGAATCTTTTTGGTAATATGATTTTTTCTTTCAGGGACTGTACAGGTAAAAGAATCTGAAACAGTGCCACTGCTCGCAATTGCTTGGGATTGCAAAATGCAGGTTGCAAAATTGGTGAAGTCAGAACTGAAAATATATGCAAAATGGACTCTTGACAGTTCAGCGATTGGGGTTGCTTGGCTGGATGATCAGGTTGATTGTGCTTGCTTGTTTGATTTCCACTTATTGACTAGTTGCTATATGATTTTTGCTTCTTGGCATTCTGTAAATCTTAAAAAGTAGATATCCTTTTTATCCATTTAAAGAAGAATCTAACAAGTAACAGAGATCTTATGGTTGTTCAGATGTTGGTGGTGCTGACCGAAGCTGGACAGCTCTGTCTTTATGCAAATGATGGGACTTTAATACATGACACAAGTTTTGCTGTTGATGGAGGGAAAGGAAATGATCTCATTGGATATCACACCCATTTCAGTAATGTCTTTGGCAACCCAGAGGAAGCTCATCACAATTGTATAGCTGTTAGGGGTGCTTCTCTGTATCTACTTGGACCTACACATCTTGTTGTCTCCCGCCTTCTCCCATGGAAGGAACGCATTGAAGTTCTACGCAAAGGCGGTGACTGGATGGGTGCTTTCAACATGGCAATGATGCTTTATGATGGTCAAGCCCATGGTGTCTTTGACCTTCCTAGAGCATTAGATGATGTGCAAAAGGCAATAATGCCCTACCTAGTGGAGTTGCTTTTAGCGTATGTAGATGAAGTTTTCTCGTATATATCAGTGGCTTTAGGCAACCAACTCGAAAAGTTCGAGCACTTGAATGATTCGAAGGGTGATAGTACCTCTGTGACTTCAGAGATAAAAGAGCAGTACACACGTGTTGGTGGTGTTGCAGTTGAATTTTGTGTCCACATCAAGAGAACTAACATCCTGTTTGATGAAATTTTATCCCGATTTGAGTCTGTCCAACAAAAAGGTAAATCGTTGCAATTATTCCTCTTAAATGTGACCGTCTTCATTTTAATTTTTTGATTGGATCAATAAAACACAGCCTTTGGCCCAAACTAGTTGGGCAGGCTGAAACTAAGAACCCATTAGAATTCATAAGGAGGTGAAACATGGAAGGTTCTAGAACATGAATGCATCCTTCAGTGCTCTCCTATCTTGAACCAGTTCTTTATATGCATTCCAGTACTTTGTTTTTGAAACAGAGATGAGAGATGTATTCTCAAAGGCTTTATATCAAACTAGTTGGGCAGGCAGAAAATGTAACCCATTAGAAAATCAATTAGAGGTGAAGCAATCGAGGCTCTAGATCGCGAATTTAGTGCTCTCCTATCTAGAACTGATTCGTTAGATGTATGCCAATCTTATATATCTCTGTTCGTTAGTTCCTGACCTGTTAAACTTTACCCACACTACCTTCTAATTCCCTCCTGTTGATACAAAACATCCCACTCATGGTACTTCCCAGGGTCTAAACCGGAGATGAAAATTTCAGACAGCTTTTTCAAGATCTGGAAAATATGTCAAAGCAAGTATATGAATGAAGGTGTCTCCAAAAGACGTGGGCTCGCACATAGTATGAAAACATAACTAGTTACCACGGAGAAAAATGACCTTTGAGAAGATAACTAGGTTCACTGGAGAAAAATGATCTTTGACACCATTGCTTGTTTTCCTTTTTCTACCAAGGAGCACTAGATTATAAATTTAAGTTTGCAATGCCACTTGTAGTCTAAACTATAAGTGGCTTGTTTCGAGACATATACATTTCCCGGACTTTTTTGCACTAAGTACATGGAATACCTAAACCCTTTGTTTAAATGATAAGCAATAAGTAGATGGAGGCTATTTGGCAGCTTATGAAATTATGTTCAGTGACAAATGTTCTTGAACAGCATAAAGTTACATGGCATACCACATTGTATTTCCTGATTCAGGCATTAAATATATCGTATTCTTTGAATTTGAATAGGTGGAGTTCAAGTTATTGATCATCAGACTTCTGACTCTGGTGCGTAGATATCATGCAGTTTTTATAATTTATATACTCTTCTGTTTCTAGAGACATTTTTGGAGCTTTTGGAGCCATATATTTTGAAGGACATGCTTGGGTCACTACCACCTGAGGTATTCCCTGTTTATATCTTTTGTATGCTTGTAAGTTCATGCCATGCAATAATTTATTTCCATGAGATGTTAATATGCTATAACTAAAAGTACAAAATTTCCTTTTGGTGAAGATTATGCAAGCGTTGGTGGAGCATTATAGCACAAAAGGTTGGCTGCAGCGTGTTGAACAATGTGTTCTCCACATGGACATTTCTTCCTTGGACTTCAACCAGGTATGTTTGTGAAGAAAGAGATGGATGATTGGGTTGGGGCTGGGGTTTTCATGAACTGCTCTTACACTGATATGCTATATCCATTCCAGGACTCTCACTTTGAATTGCTTTGTAAGCTATCTATTTCCAGGTTGATTCTGATTTAAATAGTCAATCTCTCTAGATTTCTATAGCAAGTGCTATGGCTAATATTACCTCCCCCACTAAGCAATTTGACTATTTTTTTTAATTGCGAGATCTAATAGATTTATAACGAAATGCTAGACCAAAAGATTCACACTTTACATTAAATTACACAGAAGAACCACACAACTTTGACTCTACCAGCTGTAATAGAAAATTTGCACATTGGCATACATCTGAAACAAAAGTTCATGATTCATCAAGAACATAAGAACATTACAGCGTTGCTCCCAGTAGTATACCAAAAATATCCCACTTAATGAATGTAGGTGTGTGAACACAGCATACTTCCACGAACCAATTAACAAGTGCCCCACCAAACTTCAAGAAAGTGTCACCTATGGCACAACTTACCAATTAATACTGTATGTTGTAAGTTACATTTGCGAAACTCGAACCACGTATGGTTACCTGAGATAGCTAAAGAAAGCACCTACTCTTTAACCATCTTAAAGTGTCAACATTAGCAGTCAAACAGCAATGCATTCAGCAAACTTCCAGGAAATTGGCAAATCAGACAAATCAACATGATATTTTCCCGACGTCATTTAACATGACCAAACTTTTTCCTCCGAAGGCATGCTTCTGACTTATGGACACATCCTTTCAGCACCAAAAGACAATAAGGCGGATAAAACCTCCATAAACCAGGAGCTTGTCATAATGAAAAAACAATGTTTTACCAAAAACTGCTTCCTTACTGACTACTAGAGGACTTGCTACCACAAGCCATTGTTTTAACATCCCCTCCATAAGGAAAGAAAAGAAAAGCGGCGAAGTTAAACCTCTTACCAAAAAATACACCCTTGAAGAAATAAACTTCACTTTAACTTACCCTGGATGAGATACAACAAAGAGGTGCACCAAAAATAACATCTACCACCTAAGTACCTAGCCGTGTGCAGTTTGATCGACATATGAAGCATAAATGATGCGTTAGAAAGTGAGGAAAAAAGGGAAGTAAAATATCTAATCGCAATTAAAGGATGTCATATTTTTTAGTTCACAGCTTTTCTCATGACTGCAATTTTGTACTTGTATGTCAGGTGGTCAGGTTATGCCAGGAACACAGTTTGTATGGGGCCCTAATCTATCTGTTCAATAAAGGTCTAGATGATTTCAGGACACCTTTAGAGGAGCTGCTGCTGGTATTTAGAAACAACAATAGTGAGAATGCTGCATCCCTTGGGTATGTCAAATTGATGGAATATCATAATTTATATTTTCTTCTGATGGTTTTAAAGTTATGATATCTGTTTGGTCCTGTTAGATAGAAGTTCTTTTCAGATTCAACTTATTTTCATTGCCTGTTTACCACACACAGCAAGCCATTTCATTATCAATGTTGCTGGGGGCACTCTTCCGTTCTTTAAGGTCCGCTATTTCCTTAGAGTGAAATGGTAAACATGAACCACTCAATAAGCCACTTTATTGGACTGCATTGTTGCAGTGCGATTGATCTGACCTGATCCAGACATAAAGTTAGGATGATGTTGGACCAGCTGTATCAAAACCATGCCTGGATTATAGCCTTCAGTATATGGATCTTGTCAAAGACAAATGAAGTTTTGGATTGAGCATAGATGATCCCCCATTGTGGATATGGTGTATCATATTATTTTGATTTCTTCTTCCTTCTTTTGATATTTTATCCCCATGTTTACTCTGGAACATCTTATTATTAGTTATTGCTGCAAAATGCATGTTTTCATGCCTTGGCTTTTGTAAACAGGTACAGGATGCTAGTTTACTTGAAGTACTGCTTTTCAGGTTTTGCTTTTCCTCCAGGTATGGCTTTTGTTTAACAAATTAGTTTTTCCATCTGAAACTGGCAATGTGCTTACTTTTCATTTAGCTTTTACTGAAAATGCTTTTTTCAGGACATGGAGCTCTTTCCCCTGCACGTTTGCCATCTCTCAGAATGGAGCTTATTCACTTCTTACTGGAGGATTCAAATGCTCCAAGCTCATGGGGGTTGGCTACTTTATCATCCAAAGAAGCTTATAAGAATCTCTATCATCTCCTAGAAATGGACACTGAAGCAACATTGGATGTTTTAAGATATGCATTTATAGATAAAATTCCAAAGTCAGACCATCTTTTGAACGAGTTTGCAGTTGAAAAGGATTCCACATCTCAAAGTCAAGATCTGATCCAAAAGACTGTAAACGTTCTTGCTCTCATTCTTGAAACTGGCAAATCTATTAGCATTCAAGGTGCTCAACCTGACACAAGTTGGCCTTCAAAGGATGATATAAGTCACTTACTTGAGTTTATTTCTCATTTTGTTGCCTGTGGAAAGGCCAAAATCTCAAGTGGAGTACTAACTCAGATATTTGAATATTTGACGTTAGAGGCTAACATTCTGCCAAACGTTGAAAGGGAAAGTATAAATTTTTTTAAAAGAAGAGAAAAGGAAGTCCTAGCACTTTTGGAAGTTGTGCCAGAGACAGATTGGGATGATAGACACATGTTAGACATTTGTGAGAAAGCTCACTTTTACCAGGTTAAAACCATTTTCTTGCTCTTCCCTCCAAACACACATTCAGGAATACAATATGTGACCAAAAAATGTTTTTATTATTCATTTAGGTCTGTGGCTTCATTCATAACAGCAAACACCAATATATAGCTGCTCTGGATAGCTATATGAAAGATGTGGATGAACCTGTTCATGCTTTCTCCTTTATCAACAGTTTGTTGCGACGACAGAGTGACAATAGGCCTGATTCTCTGGAAGCTGCAGTAATTTCACGAATTCCAGATTTGGTTCAATTAAGCAGGTTACAACACAGATGCTGAATTGCCCTAGATGTACTCTTATTGTCATAATTCATTTCTAATTGTATATATTGCATGCTGAACTTTGGCAGAGAGGGCACATTTTTTCTTGTTCGTGAGCATTTTTATCAAGAAGGGGAACAAATTTTAGTGGAGCTGAGATCTCACCCGAAAAGTCTCTTCCTCTACCTTAAGACGGTTATTGAAGTTCATTCAACAGGCACCTTGAACCTCAATTCTCTAAAAAAGGGAGAACCTCTTTCTTTTCCTGGTGGAATGGTGAAGAATCAGACTGAAAGAGTACATGAATTCTTAGAAAGAATTTCTGTGTTCCCAAAGTTATTGCGTGAGAATCCAGTTCATGTAACTGATGAAATGACCGAGCTGTATCTTGAGGTAATTGTTTGCTCCATTGTGTAAGTTACATGTTTATCCAATTGAATTTCTGTTAAATCTTTTCTAAATGATTTTTTTTAATATGCACTTCTGATTCCTCACTCCAGCATTGCTTCTTTTCTATAAAAGAACTCATATGATTTGTTTGTGGGCTTGTATTCTGCAGTTAAGGAACTTTCTTGTCATTATCATCATGCTCCAATTTGTTTCCACCACTATATTCATTTATTTGATTGGCTGCTTTTTAGTGAAACTGCAGATTCGTTCACATTTTTATTGTACTTGGATCTAATGTATGTTGCCTTTTCTTCTGCAGTTGCTATGTCAGTATGAACCCCATTCTGTCCTCCATTTTCTTGAGACTTGTGAAAGCTATAGGGTAGACCACTGTTTACGCTTGTGTCAAGAACATGGGATCATAGATGCTGCTGCTTTCTTATTAGAAAGGGTTGGAGACGTTGGAAGTGCTCTTTCATTCATTCTGTCTGATCTTGCGGATAAATTCAGCAGGCTCGATGCTGCTGCTCAAAGTGTATATGATGATGCCAGGGTGGATCATCTCAATGCTGTGTTGAAGAAGAAAGAGGTCCATTACTCCTGTCCTGTCTCATATAAAATTATTTCATATGGTCAATGAAAGAAACTATAACCTTGGTTTCTTACTGTAGGTGAATGACATACTATATATTGTGCATACTTGTGTTGGGTTGTGCCAAAGGAACAGCTCTCGATTGGATCCCGACGAGTCCGAGGCCCTTTGGTTTCAGTTGCTTGATACGTAAGCACCCCCCCTCTCCGACCCACAAGAAAAAAAGATAGTCTTTTCATGTGCTATAATTCACCACTTCATCTTTTTATGACTCAATTCTGTTACAGAAATGTTTTTATCATTTGTTGTATGGCATCTCAAACCTCTGTTGCAATATTCAATTCCTCACTCAACTTGGTATTAGTGTCCCTATTTCTTCTCTGTGACTATTGATTTACTCTCTTTGCTTCATCAGCCACTTGATTTTTCTTAACATGATTTCAACGAGTAAGATTGGGATGAAGATCACATTGCACAACTTAAGATTCCCATGGAAAGAAGAGATGAAAATTACTTGTATGGGAATCAAATCTAAGATATGATCTTTTTTCATTAAACTAATAAGTAAGACTTAACAACAATGAGAAACAACTGCAAAATGTTTGGGAAGGCATTTGGTGTTATTTTTCAAAAACACACATTTGATGCAACAACTTGGATATCTTCAGATCTTCCCACATGATCATGCTACTTTCTTAATATTTCTCCATGGGGGTAATCGTCATAGTCTTCGTGCAGATTTTGTGAACCCTTAACAAATCCATGTGCTGATACAATGGATTCTGGGCAAAAGGATGGAGAAGCATTCATAACTAAGTGGAAGATCAGAGGATCAGATAGAAGTGCTCACCTTTTGAGAAAATTGTTCTCTATTTTCATTAAAGAGATCGTTGAAGGAATGATAGGGTATGTTCGGTTACCAACTGTCATGATGAAACTACTTTCTGACAATGGTACCCAAGAGTTCGGTGATTTCAAGGCTACCATACTAGGAATGCTTGGAACATACGATTTTGAGAGAAGAATTTTGGTAAGCCTTGATTTTCTATACAGACTTCCCTTGTGTTTGTCATGCATTAATATATTTCCTTTAGTTCGCATCAAGTTTATCCTTGAACTCTTGTTGCATCATTTTACTGCCAAGGAAGTAACTGAAATCTTTTTAATATGTCTTATTTGGGAAGATGTCCCGTGGAAACAATAAAACTTAAAATCTTCAAACATCTTCATGTGGGGATCGATATGCTCTTTGCTTTTTGTTTAAATAAAACTATTAACTTGGTGCAAGTATAATTATCCATGCCCTTCTTTTAGTTGAATTTATCGACTTATTGTTTGATGTTTATATTTATTGTTACATCAGGACACTGCCAGGTCTTTGATTGAGGATGATACATATTATACCATGAGATTACTAAAGAAAGGAGCTTCTCATGGACATGGCCCTCGGAGCCTTGTTTGTTGCATCTGTAATTGTCTCCTGACCAAAGACTCTTCCACCTCGGGCATTCGAGTTTACAATTGTGGGCATGCTAGTCATTTGCGTTGCGAATTACAGGGGAAGGAAACCTCAGGTTGCCCCATTTGCATGCCAAAGAAAAAGGGAGGTCGGTCTAGAAAGAACTCTGTCCCTGCCGACAATGCATTGGTGAGCAAGCCTTCATCAAAAAACAAGTTATCACAAGGGACCGGTGCTGCTCACCTACTACACGAGAACGATGCACTTGATCGTCAAATCTCAAGGGTCAGTCAGTTATCTGCATCTTACCTTGGTTAGATTTTGGTTGCTTAGGTGTCGTTTGTTTTTAAGAGGTCTAAAGTCTGAAGTCTGATTTCACATCTAAAAATAAGAGGTTTTCAGAGGACGGTAAGAGGTTTTCAGACCTTTTCTTAAAATAAAACAAACAATCTTAAGTCTGGAAACCTCTTAATTTTTGGACTTAAGAGGTATCTTTAGAAAACAAACAACCCCTTACTCTTAACTCGTTTTTCAAATCACAACAACACCACCTTTCTTGTTTTCAAGTTCTTTTTCGCATGTTATTCTTATGCTTTTATTGACTAGAAGAGCGGTGATTGTAACAGTATGAAATATTGACCAACCTTCATAAAGACAAGAGGATGGTTCAAGTAGATAACATGCCACACTTGAGGCTTGCACCACCCGCGGTATATCATGAAAAAGTGAAGAAAGGAGTTGCAATGCCAATGTTGAGAGGTGAAAGTAGCAGTGGTCCTGCTAAGATCGAGAAAACTAAAACAAAAGCTGCTCGGTTTCCCTTGAAATCAAACATCTTTGGTAATATTTTTTGTACATTGAAGAATTGAGTTCAATGTTTGAGTTTTGATTTCTAATATCCTGTCTCTCTTTTGTAGGAAAAGAAAAGACCAGCAGAAGATAACATATGGACATTCTCTTAGTTGGCCACAACATTAGCCACTGAACTAAAAGGAAAGCCAACAAGTATGTATGGTGTGCTTTTTACTTAACACTAGTGTATTTTGTACTCTTCATTTTTGAATGTGCCTCTAGTCTAATGTATGTATGTATTTACAATGTATTAGAGGTTAGAGTTAATGGAAAAGGCATTTTTGAATGTGTCTCTTGTAATAACTTCCTTCGGAAGTGCACCTCCCATGGGATTTTGTTGAACTAGGGGTGTAAACAATCCAAGGTTTTAATGGGCTCGAGCTCCTATATCTTGTGCCCGAGCTTAATAACTTTCGGGCTAGAGTTAACTTCGAACACAAAACAGAACTCGTTTGAACTAACGAACTGAGAAAGTTACATACATACAAATTCAAACAAAAATGTCTTAAAATTAGAAAGTTACATACAAATTTTCACTTAAGTAAAACCATTTTTCTAATATTCTTCGATACAAAATCTTCAATCAGTTCTTTCATAATCAACTTTCTCCAATAAGTCGTTAAATTGAAAGGATGAATATATAGGAATTTACCAATTATTATTACGAGTTAACAAAAGGGTCAAATATTTTCTCAACTCCTCAACTTTTCTACGTGTTTTTAAATAGATATAGAATAAACAATGGTAATTAATATCATGATGAATGAAGTCAACAAAATTACAAGGTTACTTGTCAAACAATAATGGAAGAAAGAAAGAACAAAAGGAAGATTATCATAATTAGCCAATGGGAACATAAAGTTGACTGGTACTAGAGCACAAGCAGAGGTCAGCTTGGAGATAAGAGGAAAAGGAATTGCAGATTTGCAAGTCATAATTGAAAATTGAGGAATAGCCAAATTTGATAAAAGAGTCTTTTGTTGTTTTCGTCTTTGTGGTTTTGTGTGGGTTGTTTGTTTGTGTTGCTTGGTTTGGCTTGTTCCTTTTCGGTTGGTTGTTTGCTTTTCTTGTGTGGCTTGCCTTGGGGCCTGTCCTTGGTGTAATACTGTTTGGGTGTTAGTGCCCTTTTTCTGTTTTCTTTTATAATATTGTCGGGTTTTCCCTCAAAAAAAGTTGTTAAATCATATACTTGCTCAAACGAGCTTATAATAAGAGGGATTTGAGTTAAAACATATCCTAAAATAAGAAAATATCTATTTAAATTGGACCCAAAAAGTTTAGAGATCTTACTCGAAATCTTACGTTAGTACGCATTTTAGCCCGACAATAACTAAAAAACATACTCGAATTGAAGAACAAATAAAAGAAAAGGTGTTACTTGGAGTCCTGAGATGTACAAATGATTTGGTTTGACAACTCGCAACACAAATCCTTTCTTCTCAAGAGTCAAGATCCATTCTAGCTCATGCATCTTTGAAAAAAGGATCGCAACATATGACTATCTTTTCTGAAAACTATTTTGTTATGTTGGCCTTAAATCATATAACTCATGGCCCAAACAATTACATATCAAAAGGGAATTATTTGTGAAATTGTTAAAAGTTTCATGCTTTCATGAAATCATATATATTGTTTCCCTCCTCCTCTTTCTGGCCCAGTTAAAGACTGTGGTTGAGTTCTAGGTCCAGTATAAGCTGGGTCAGGACAGCGACGGATTAACAGGCTGTCCGTGGATGCACGATACCGCCGGAAAGATGTGCATACGTGTGTTCGTTGGTTCAATGACGTTGTGCCTTCCAATAAAAAAAAAAAACAAGGTCTATCATTTCACATTAAACAAAAGGCCACTTTAGCTAGATATATTAGATAGATCTAGAGATGCGTTCATGGTGTTTAAAAACTTAAAAATCAAAATTCAGCAGCAGTCGCACCATACTCGCATGGCTCTGTTGTCTTCCTCTTCCTCCCCCAAGGGAATTCTAATCCCCATACCCGTATTGGTGCTCTCCGCTGCCGGTGCCGCCATCTTCCTCTTCTTCCTCCTCTCCTCCCTCTCTTCTCCTCCACCACCGACCTCCTGTTCTTGCCCCACCACCACCGCCGCCGCCGCCTCCACTGCCGTCGTACAACCTAGCAGGCAGCAACACCGGATCC
>LUCG01237716.1:0-11314 GCA_001633085.1 Carthamus tinctorius
AATAAAAAGGACCCCGAATGGAATATGTCTGAATGGTTCAGCACCTTTGTGATGCAACCAAGGTTCATGCTAGCGTTGAAGTGTTCGTTGTCGGTAGGTTTTGCTGTTCTATTCGGACTAATATACAGCAAGCAAAATGGGATATGGTCTGGCCTGCCGGTAGCAATAAGTTTTGCAGCCTCGAGAGAAGCCGCTTTTAGGGTGTCTAATCTCAAAGCTCAAGGAACCGTGCTGGGAACCGTATATGGGGTGTTGGGTTGCTTTGTTCTTGAGAAGTTTGTTAAAGTGAGGTTCTTGATTCTTCTTCCGTGGTTCGTGTTCTGTAGCTTGATTAGGCGAAGCCGTATGTATGGTCCAGCCGGTGGGGTGTCGGCTGTGATTGGGGCTGTGCTAGTTCTTGGGAGGGAGAATTTCGGTTCACCAACGGAATTTGCGATCATTAGAATAGTGGAAGCATTCATCGGATTATCGTGTTCGATTGTTGTTGAGCTCGCGTTTCAACCTGCTAGAGCTTCAACCCTAGCCAAGATCCAACTCTCGAAGACCCTCCGAGTTCTGCATGAGTGTGTGTGCATGTTGAGCCTTGCCAACGGTAGCAAAGATTGTATCGAAGATGGTCGAAAGAAGCTAAAAGGTAATGTGAATGAGCTAAGGAAGTTCATTGAGGAGGCTGAAATGGAACCCAACTTTTGGTTTTTGCCCTTTAATGGTGTGTGTTACAATAAGCTCTTGAAGACTTTAGTAAACATGGAGGGTCTTTTGGTCTTTATGAACCATGCATATGAATCTTTAGAACAAGAGTCAAGGCAAATGGGAAGTAACATGAGTTTCAAGATTCTTGAAAGTGATGTTGAGCTCTTTAAAGAAATGATTCACCCTTCAATCAAGTGTTTTGAGAGGGTTGTTTTGGTCAAATCACTAAACAAGCTTGACAAGGACCTTCAAAAGAGTGAGCACTCTAAGGATATTGAATTGGGGAAGTTCCCAAGCCCTCAAAAGCTCAATGTGTTTGGTGAGGATGAGATGGACAATTTGGTAAATTCATATCTAGAAAGATCAAAAGAACTTGTTCTTGGAGAAGGGTGTGAAGAGGTGAAAGGGCATGAATTGGTATTAAGTTTAAGTGCTTTGGCATTTTGCTTGAGAGGTTTAGTGAGGGAGACCAAAGAGATTGAGAAAGGGGTTATGGAACTTTTGCAATGGGAGAATCCATCAAGTCATGTAAATTTGTATGAAATTTCTTGCAAGATTAATGCTTTATGTGATATTTGATTCGAAATTGTTTCGAAAATAAATGAAAAGATCGGATCCCGGTCTAATATGTTAAATGTCTAGTTGCATGGGTTCTTTTTCGTAGCTTTAAAATAAGTATGATATTTGATTGATGACAAATTACATGTAGAATATCTAGTTAGAACCGTTTACTAACCATTTACCTTGGTAAGAGCTTAGCGGTTCAATTACCTTACTGGATGATAAGGATAAGAGTCTTAGGGGTAGTTTATCAAACGCTTATTAAGTAAGCGCTTATAGGTGAAGACTATCAACCTCACTTACCTTATCGTATAACATTCTCAACCATCAAAATTGGTTGTTGGTAAGCATCTTCAACCCCGGTAAACCTTTACCGGGTAAGCGTCATTTCCATCGCTTACTGAGTAAGACTCTCAGTTCTTGTTATGGCTCTTATCGGGTAAGATTCTCGGTGGTTGAGGTGTGTGTATATTCTGGTTAAAAAGAGTAGGGAGATCAAATTCAGAGTTTCTAACACCCATCTACATGTGAAAAGCAGACTAGGGTGTTTAAGCTTAGATGTATTAGAGAGGTTGAACTCCTACTCTGGACTTTAAGCAGGTGTGTGCACATCAGCTACGATCTTTTGAAAAGGGTGCGCATAGCCCAGCTTAAGATGTATACAGAGCACTTGAGCAGAAAGTTATGCTCAAAATGCTACAATAGCGTACGATTGAACACAGTGCTCTATGATCGGGATCTAGGTCTGAATCCCTTTTGAACTATGAACCAACAACCTTCGGTTTGCTATATCCCTAGCTCACCATCCTCTGAGGCGTTGTTCGTTGGCTAGCCGACTCTTTATAAAGGTCATCTAGCTCAGAAAGTTATGCTCAAAATGCTACATTGAAAGATTTCTCATAGGCGCTAGAATGGACACCTGGAGCACAAATCTCGATTTTGAGAAGAGTCAATTAAAATTGACTTTTGGAAACTTCACTACAACTTATTTTGGTGATGTCTAGAAGACATTAAACATAAAAAAAGATATGAACAAATCACATAAAAGAGTAAGAATCAAGTTCTTGTGATTCATTCTACATGCGAAGTTTGCGTCTGTTGACCATACTGAATAAGGATTTCTTCAGGATTCTCTAATACCAATTGTAGGACCCAATGAAGATCCAATAAACATTTGCAGGTGGTCATCGCTCAACCGAAACAGAAAATGAATAAACTATAGATAAAATAAAGAGGATTTTTATTCATCACTGTCGGCAGAAAGTTACATGGAGGGGACGAGGTATAAAGAACACCACACTATACATTGTGCGCTTCTCCCTCTATTCCTTGCAGCTACAGGAAACCTTAACACTATTTATAGTGTACAAATAGGTTTCGGCCCAAGTAAAAATACCTAAAGCCCTATAACATAATTTAAGCTCAAATAACTAACTTACAAAATTTTTACATTAATATGGAGGCAAGTTAAAGTAACAAATACACAATCTAGAAATACACCTTCCGGATACGAGAGAGACTTGTATCCATAGAATGTAGCGAACACAAAATTAAGCCACATGTCTATGTTAATGAGCTCCATTACCAATCATATGGTCATCAAGTTTAACCACCCACGGTCTATAGTTTATGTTCTTCGTTGATTATAGATATATTCATTCACTAGAAATAATAATCATTTTGGCGTGATTGCCACCAAGTTAAACCACCCACGGCCACGGTTTATAGCTTAAGTCCCTAGATACAGCTTACGTAGTCATAAGTCCGCGTACGTTCTGTACCTTGAGTCTTCCGATATAGATCATACGGTCATCAAATTCAATCACCCACGATTTGTACCTTGAGTCACCGTTGATCCTAAATATTTCTAGTTACATAGAAAGGATAAAGATCCCACTCAAAAACCAACAAACCGAGTTCTATGCATATGGATCCATTGCATTACAGTCTAAATCACATGACTCTTATCGAATGACCAACGCAATCAAAACATGTAATTTCCATATAAATATGTGATAACTACATATCTCATTTCAAAGCTCAATGATTCAACCGATTATTCAATAAAAATATCTTAAACAATATATAACTTATTTAACCAATGTTTATGCAAACATATGCTCTAAAAACATGATTAACTTAAAAGCTCATCATTTGTCAGGATGCATCATTATCCAGTTCGAATCATACCATTTGTATTTCAAAAAGTATCATAACCCAACGATATTAATTTTTCATAAGATAGATCGTCAAAAGAAACCATACTCATGATTTATTTATCAAAATATCTAAAAATCTCAAATATGAGTATTTCACAAGATTTATAGAATCAAATGTACAAGATATGCAAAACTCACCAAATAACCCAAATAGTTAAAATAAATATCAAGTAAAACACATAAATACTTCATGAACATTTTTGGTATAAATTAAGAAAGTTTTTGTTTCTTAGAGGGCTTTTTTTATTAATGGAAGGAACGTATTTTTTAATGGGAAATTCATTATTTTAGCTATTTAAAATTAGTGGTTGATCTGGTTGATCTCCTAACCATGTTCTTGTAGAAATTTACAAAATAGCCATTTGCTCCTCCACTGACGAACCTAGCTCCTCTATTTGGCGGATATGGATAATATTTGTAATTTTTTTGTGTTGTAGTCACGTATGGAGGATGCATTGACGGACCTGATGGCTATTTTGTAAACTTTTACAAGAAAAATGTTAGGAAATCAAACCAATAATTTAAAATAGCTAAAATAATGAATTCCTTTCTTTTTAATTGGGAATGAAAGGGATGAAATTAAAATTATTGATTTTAATTAATATTTTGTGCATAAAACTCATAGCTTATTGAATAAGCCATCCAAATAAGCTACGAATGTGGTTAAACTCTTTCAACTGAGGGGTTGTTTGACAGTTTTTGAATGGTTTGGTGTTAGATGATTAACTGGTCAGAATGATTAAGAGGCTTTTATGATATAGTTTAAAATAAAATAGGGTGGTTTAGTAATTGTTGAGAATGAAATCCGGGCTCTTAATAGTTAAAGGAGGCCCTTGAGACCTTGATACAAAATCATATAGGAGTTCTGAACTCCTGTTCATGTTTTTGCCAAACAAGATTTACCTCTTTAACTAGGGGTGTAAATAAGCCGAGACAACTCGCGAGCTACTCTAGATCGACTCGGTCAAAACTCGACTCGAGATACTAACGAGTCGACTCGAACTACCTGATACTCGACTCGATAAGATCGTGAGATACTCGAATTGATTTATATATATACATGTATAATTAATATTATTAATTATTATATTTATTAATTATAAAAAATTTAACTTAATTTGAAATTAAAATGAAAATTTGAAAGTTTCACATGTGTCGTCTCAAAGTAAAAAAGAGGACTTTTTAAATTTTAGAAAAAAATTAATTATTTTTTCTTTTTATTAACTTGAAAGACATAAACCTTAATTTATAATCTATCTCTCGTTTATTCTTCCTCTTTCTTCAAGCCAACACAGCCCTATCTGATCTTTCCTCTCTTCACCGCTGACAACTTCAGCGTCGATGACGTCATGCCGGTGATCCTCTTTCTCTCTACTCGAATAGGCTCGACTCGAAATCGGTCAAAACTCGACTCGAATAAAACTCGGTCAAAACTCGACTCGAATAAAACTCGACTCGAAATACTAACGGCTCGACTCGAACTATCTAATACTCGACTCGACTCAGCTCGTTTACACCCCTATCTTTTAACAGAACTGTTAAGAGAATAGGTAAACAAACAGCCCCTGAATGATTAAGATCTTGTCGTATCATTCAGATACGTCTTTTACCCCACTTGCCCTTCTTCCTCAACGCATGTCGATTTCTAGCGTATAGTTCAAATCGATACTCTCCTGTATCTGTCTACTGGTATCGTCGGATTGCTAAACCCCAACATTGCCGGAAGTGTTCTTCTCGCCTCTCCCCCACCATTACCAGATAAAAGGTATCAATTTTTTTCTTCCACGCCCTAATTTATGGTTGAATGATTATACCCATTGATCCCCTTTCCTGTTTAGGGCATAATTTATCTGACATTAACTTGGATTAAAGTTCTAATGCTTTCAAATTACTCAATTTCTTTATCTTTTGTACTTGCTTACAAGGTGTTTGATGAAATGCTCTAATGAAAATAATGACAAAAAAAAGCTTGATATGTAGCCAGGTCCACGTTTTTGTGGTCTCTCTCATATATGTTGCAAACAAGATGTTTTAGGGTTGTCACTTTGGTTTTTTAGGGAAGAAAAGAGCATCCTCAACTCTAAAATTGGTCTTAAAAAGGCAACAGGCCAATGATCATTTTCCATCATGAGTGGATGATGAATACATAATTGTTAATTTGGTACATTTGTTTATTGTATATTCTGTAACTTGCTTTTATTTCAGTTCATAGCTTGCTAGCTGCTGCTATTAGCTTCAGTCTCCAACTGCATTTTCACCCAAATGAGAAAACTCCATCGTTCTTTCCGGCCGCTTCCCCACCCAAATAACATCGTCTCCACCACCACTGCGCCATCATACCCGCCCAACCATGAAAACCACCACCACCAACTTGATAATGATGAAAACCTCGTATCCACTCTCGCCGACATTGTTCGAGGAAACCAAAGCTGGCGTTTATCTTTCGACAACACGTTGATCTCCAACAACTTGAAGGCGCACCACGTAGAAAAGCTCTTGCTCAGAACCCTAGACGATCCGAGGTTAGCTTTACGCTTCTTCAATTTCTTAGGCCTGCACAGGAACTTCAACCACTCCACTACGTCATTCTGCATCCTCATACACGCCCTCGTCCAATCCAATCTCTTATGGCCCGCATCTTCTCTAATCCAAACGCTCTTGCTACGAACATCGGATCCGAGAATTGTGTTTGGGCATTACTATGATACGTATGTGAATTGCAGCTTTTCGAGAAGTATAGGGTTTGATTTGTTGATTACCGCGTATGTGCAAGGAAGAAGGGCATTAGATTCTTATTTGGTTATGAATTTGATGAAAGAGAGGAATTTGATGCCTGAGATTAGGACCGTAAGTGATGTTTTTAACGGATTGATTCGGATTCGGCGATTTGATTTGGTATTGAAGTTCTTCGATGAGATGATTGAAATGGGTATCAGGGGCAATGCTTATATACATACTGCTGTAATTCGATGTTTGTGCGAGTTGAAGAATTTCGATAGGGCAAAGGAAATGGTACAATGGTTTGAGTGTAATGGGTATGAGTTAAACATTATTGTGTACAATGTGTTGATTCATGGGCTCTGCAAGGGGCAAAGGATGGATGAGGCAATGGAGATAACGAAAACGTTGGCATTAAAGGATTTAAAAGCTGATGTGGTCACATATTGCAGTTTAATTATGGGTTTTTGTAAATTACAACAATTCAAAACCGCTAGAACTCTTGTCAGTGAAATGGTGGAGATGGGATTTATTCCAAGTGAGGCGGTTGTTTCGGGCATCGTGGATGGGTTGAGAAGAAATAGAGATGTTATTGGTGCTTATAATTTGATAAAAGATTTGGAGCATGTTAAAGCAGTGCCAAATTTATTTGTCTACAATGCGTTGATCAATTCGTTATGCACAGAGGGAAAATTGGAAGAAGCGGATTTGCTTTTTAGAAACATGGGTGCCAAAGGTTTAACCCCTAATGATATCACGTACTCGATCCTCATTGATTCGTTCTGCAAAAGAGGCCAACTTGAAGATGCATTCGTTTTTCTTGGTAAAATGAAAGATGCAGGAATAAAAGTGTCTGTTTATCCATACAATTCTCTGATAAATGGTTACTGTAAGTCAGGGAAACTAAGAACTGCAGATTCGTTTTTTGAAGACATGATTTCTGAAGGCTTAAGTCCAACAGTTGTAACATATACGTCTTTGATAGATGGGTACTGCAAACATGGAGATGTACCCAAAGCATTGAGACTTTATCACGAGATGACAGAGAAAAAGATCTCTCCGAACACATATACCTTTACCGCACTGATTTCTGGTCTTTGTCTTGCAAACATGATGACAGAAGCAAGTCGTTTGTTTCACGAAATGGTAGAAAGAAACGTCATGCCTAATGAGATAACTTACAACGTTATGATTGAGGGCCATTGTCGAGAAGGCAACACGGTAAAAGCGTTTGAATTGTTTGACGACATGGTGGAGAAGGGTCTCAAACCAGATACATATACCTTCAGATCTCTAATAAGTGGCCTTTGTTCAACGAATAGGGTATCCGAAGCCAAAGAATTCGTAAATAACCTCAACCAGCAGAATCACAAGCTTAACGAGATGTGTTATAGTGCTCTCTTGCAAGGTTACTGCCAGGAAGGACGTCTGGATGACGCAATTAGTGCTTGCTACGAGATGGTAGAGAAGGGGATCGATATGGACCTCGTTTGCTATTCTATACTTATTAACGGAAGTGTTAAACAAGGTGACGCCACTAGATTGATACATTTTTTGAAAGAAATGCATGATCAAGGAATGAAGCCTGATACTGTTTTATACACCATCTTGATCGATGCTTTTGGAAAAATGGGAGATCTTGAGAAGGCCATGGGGTATTGGGATATAATGATAGGTGAAGGATGCAACCCCAATGTTGTAACTTACACTGTTATAATAAATTGCTTATGTAAACTAGCATTTGTGGATAAGGCTGAGACTCTATGCAAGGAGATGCTCGATGATGGCATCATCGCAAATCATGTCACATATGGCTGCTTTCTTGACTGCCTTACTAATGAAGGGCATATGCAAAAAGCAGTACAACTTCACAATGTAATGCTTGAAGGGTCTCTAGCAAACACTATAACATACAACATATTGATCCGAGGTTTCTGCAAACTGGGTAGATTTCAAGAAGCTATTAAGAGCTTGTTTGAGATGCATAATAACGGTATCTTACCTGATCATGTTAGTTACTCGACCGTTATTTATGAATACTGTAGAATTGGTGAACTACAGGAAGCAATAAAGTTATGGGACTCCATGATCGCTAGGGGTTTGAAGCCGGACATAGTGGCGTATAATTTTATAATACATGGTTGTTGTGTTGCTGGTGAATTGGCTAAGGCAATGGAATTGCGTGATGACATGATAAGAAGAGGGTTGAAGCCAAATCAAAGTCTACAACCGATATGATCGATTCGGGGACTTTGTTTTTATGAAGCAATTGATGTAAGAGATTTGTGCCAAATGAAGTGTAATCTCTTTTTAAACAGTCACCATATGAAACAGTTTTACTGTAACTCTTGAAATTTGCTTGTGCAGCTTCGCTTTTCCAAGTGACCGGATGCTACCAACAAGAGTCGTCCGTCATGCAGCCTCGGGTGCTTTGCTTTTCTTTTCCCGGTAAGTAAATTTTCTGATGCGGAAGTGTAATTGTTGTAAATATGTGATCTTGAGACGGGGTAAGCTATTAGGGGGTGTTTGGGATTGCTTATTTGCTTTTTTTTTAAAGTGCTTATCTGCGTTTTCAAAAGGCCAAACCATTTTGTCGTGCACCGATTTATAGGCCTAAGCCCAATATTATACCTAATATTCTAGAAGGGGTTGAAAGGGTAACTGGGTAAATTCTAAATAAAATGATAGTATAAATAGAAGTGTGGTAGGGAGAGTAGGGAGATGCATAAAATTGTCCAGTGTTTTCTTTAGGAGAGACTAGCCTCTCGAATGCTAGATATCCCAGTTTGTTTTCCATTTAATCATACAGCCGATTACTTCTTTCATTTGTGATCATGGAGTCCCATAACTTTATTCCTTTGATTTGTACGAGGTTGGCTGTCAGAGTACTCATTTTCTAGTGAGTAAGAAATCCTCTTTACGAGCACATCTAAAACTAAGCAGTCTGGTCCATTTGGGGGGTTAGTAGTCAAACTTCTTGAAATTTCAGAGTTATTTGTGATATTTCCTGCCCATTTTGTCCTAAAATGAACACAAATATAGGCACATAAAGTCAATACTTCAGATAGGGCGCCAAAAGTTTAGCCTTATAAACGTAAGTCCTACAACAAAATCAGGTTTATGGGACCAGACACTTGTGTGTCCTACCTAAGAGTGTAGTAATAATATTATACGACCCTTTTGGGCATCTTACCAGCCAACAAAATGTCATATCTAAAAGTGTTGTAATAGTTTATTAATGTACATTTTTTATCAGTAAATATGGAATAAAGAATACTACTGTCAAACTGAATCACATAAGTGGCTTAAATTGGATATGTAGCCTGTATGATCTTATGAACCATGGGGTTTTGATTATATAGTTCCATGTGTGTATATATTATATGAACCTATTTCTTTATCGGTTTACTAATGTGATAAATGTTATTTCAAATTAGCGTCCTGGTTGTGATTTAAAAAATTGGCCATGTCAACTGCTTAGTATGAGAGATTAGGACCGGCATGTGTCGTTAAAAGGCCTGTGTTCCGCCACTGATCATTAGAACATAAAAAAGTGGTCTGGTGAACAACGGACAAGCGTTATCAAAAAAAAGGTGACAAATCCGTAATATCATGAAAAGATTTATACAATGTGAGATGAAAAAAACCAAAAATTACTTTAAAACCATGAACATGAATCCAAATATGAAGATGAGATTCAATAAATCAAATCAACTGCAGCAACATGGATACCATTTTGATAGGGTTTTTCGTTTGATCAAAAGATGGATTCCATTGAGTCAATGTTAGCGATAATCTATTGAACTCACCCTGCTGAGTAAGAAATGACTTATTACTTTTTAGGTTGTTGGTTATCTATTCTTTAGGTTTTGGCCCCAGTAGGAAATGTTTTTATATTTTTTAGGTTGTTGGTTATCTAATCTTTAGGTTTTTATCGGAATAGGAAATGGATTTTTGTGGTAGAAACCCTATTTTGGGTGGTGTCTGGATCGTTGATACAGGAGCAATCGCTCATTTATGCGCTTCAGCAGATAATTTTTATGATTATGCGACATGTAGCAACAGGGGGCAAGTGTTAGTTGCCAATGGTGGAACCCTAGACATTTGTGGCTACGGAATTATCATACTGAAGCTAGACACGAATCACTGCCTTTATTTGAGAGATGCCCTTCACGTCCGAGACGTGAATGCATCTTTACTGTCGGTCAGCCGTATTACCGAAGATATTGAATATGACATTATATCCGGCGCTCGTGGGTTTAAGATTTGCAAAGACGTAACCTAGTAGGTTATGGACCAAGGGATGGAGGCCTCTACAAGCTCGTAATGCAAGACCATTGACTGACATAAGGTAAGTTATTTTCTTAAATTAGGTTTTTTAGAATAGTTATTTTTTATAGTAAATTTTGTTTTTATTTTTGCTTTTTTTGTATGTCCAGGTTTGTATCTAGTTGAATGATATGTTGAGGAGGTTTGTCTCTGGTTAAAGATGAAGATATCTGAGTAGGTTGTGGAAAAAAAATTTGGAGGAAAATGGTTACTAGTGCTTCAATTAGATAGTTTTATGTTTCTTTTATTTGATTTTATTTGTGGGGACTTTTTTTGTGTTTCATTTATATAGAACTTGATTGATGCTTAAAACGTAATTGCAAGATAGTGGGTTGATTAATGTTATTGTTGTTGATGATTGGAAGCATTGAGAAGTGTTCTCAGTATGCTTTCCATCCCCATAACCGCATTTTTTTCCATCACTTACAACCTGAACCCGAATCATCTAGTTATTCAAATTTTTAGCGTTCGAGGGACTTGAACCCTCACGATTTTTTAAATCGACAGATTTTCCTCTTACTATAAATTTCATTGTTGCCGCTATTGACATGTAGAACGGGACTCAGAATTGAAGTTTCATTTAAAGTAATTAATCATTTTGACTGACTGTTTTTACGTTTTACTGGCGTTTATTTTGTAGATGAGGAAGCAAAACAAAAATAGACCGACCTTGAAATTTCCATAAATAATCTTGTTATTTCTCCCTATAATAATATTTTTCTTTTTCTATATAAGGCCATCCACTATGGGAGGCGGGGTGCAGCCGGTACCGGCTCGGTACCCTCGGCAACACC
>LUCG01237788.1:0-13633 GCA_001633085.1 Carthamus tinctorius
CACTTCTCTACTTCTCATTTTTTTATCACTTCTCATTTGAACCTTCCTATATATATATATATAACAAATAAGTAACTAAGCTGCCATGTATCGTTATCTGATGAGTCGGAATCAGTATTTTCCGGCTAACCTTGAACATAGACGCATTTTATATTTTCAGTTCATTTAGGCTTATCTTGACGTAATTTACACTTTCAGTTCATTTAGGCTTATCTTTTATTTAATAAATCTCACTAATTTAGTAAATTAAAAAAAAACATTAGTTAATAAATCCCACTATTTTCATTTTTTTGACCAATTAACCTTGAATTTTATACATCTGATATGCGAATTAGAAACTCATAAAATCATAAAATTGAAATCAAGTAATAGATAATAAAACTGACACGAAACAAGATTATTAATTGAAATGCTCGTTTAATTCGATACAACGCGCAAAACCTTACTAGCCCTTGACATATGAACAAGAAAACATGTCCTTAACGGGATGGTACTTACTTTCATACAAGTGATTTTTTTGACCAATTGATCGTGAATTTTATACATTTGATATGCGACTTATAAACTCATAAAACCATAAAAATGGAATCAAGTAATAGATAATAAAACTGACACGAAATAAGATTATTTATTGAAGTCTTCAATAGCTTAAGATATTTTGCGCCGCATCACACGTTTACGTTGCCGATCGGGATAGGGATCCCGAACACCACCTATCCGAATTGGGTGTGGTGGTGTTCCCGATTGAACCCATTTTATCCAAAGGCTTCCCGAATGACTCAGGCTTGGTATAACGCTTAGTCTGATAACATGTTAGTTGTGTTGTGATTATTATAATTTATAATTATATTAGAAAAATTACAACTACATTTATTAAGTATATTCTTAAAGATGTAGAAAGATTTAAATTAATATCTGGTTTTTGTTTTTAAACACTAAGTTTTTATATAAATTGATATAAAAATATTCTCTAGTAGTTTTTATTCGTATAATTATTATGCTTTATGATTTGGCTTTTGGTAAACCATGATTTTGTCCATCTTGGAACATTGCATAAAAATCAAATATAGCATATAATTAGACTTTATGTGTTATGAAATCATTGTTAATTATTATAAAAAATAAACTTTTTTATTAAATAAATGATTGCCATACATAATTAATAATTCAAACTCAAAAATAATAATTCAAATGGCATTACAAGCAATGCAAGTTTGTCTTTCTTTATTAGAATTGTCATGATCCTTAATTTTCAGATCAATTTATACCGACATAGATAGATATGTTGAAGAAAATTTAAAATGAATATGAATTGCTATGCTAATACATTGTTGTTACCAGTATTTTTTTTATCGATATTAATGTACTAAATATAATTATAAATACCGTATTGTTAAAATTATATTTACTTTGCAATTAAACAGTTTTTATAAAATATAAAATGACGATTTTGTTCTCTATTTTGCTCCAACATATTATTTATAATGTTTTCTAAAATAGACGAAACAAGAGAAAGCTTTATCTTCAAATAATATTTTGATAACATAGTTAATTTTGAGATTTCCAAAATAGAGAATCTCGTGGAGTTGGGTGTGTTTTTTTTATGAACATTTGGTTCTCTATTTTACATAAATTGTAAATAATCTTTTAGATATGCTATAAGAGGTTGCGATTTGCACGTATTTAAGTATATTTCGAGTGACATTTGAGCAACATGACTTTTTAGCTAAGTTTTTTTTACATTGTTCATTTGACTTGTCAAAAATAAAATATAACATAAACCGACTAATACTAAAAACAACCATGAGGTAAGGGGCAATATTGACATTCCTAAGGAAGTTCAAGTTAGACAAGAAAGATGGTTTGTTCGATGATGATAAGAGGGCAAGGGCACATAGAGTTAAGCAGTGAAACACACAAGAGCGGGGCTATAGGAGGATTCAAGGCTGGACTAGGGGTTCCAAAGCAAAGCAAGAACGATTTCCTAGGGTCTGGTGGTGGTGGTGTCATGGTGCGGGTTTGTGTAAGAATGTTTTAGAAGTTGTAAACTTTAAATCGTTACTTTTTATAAGTAATAGATGTACAAATATAAAGTTTAATTGTAACTAATTCTTTGAGTTTGACAATGAATACTCGTGAATTTTAGATTAATTTAATAAAGATGTTAGAAATTGAGCGACATTGAGGCAAAATGAAAACACTACATACAAATACAATGTTTACACACGTATGACACGCTTAGAAAGAAAATTGATAGCATAATTCTATATATCCAGAATTGCAAAGCTATGCAATTTAAAGTCATACCTACTTTTGGTAGGTAGCCACAAATCACTAAACTAAAATAATAAATAGAGTTGTGAAAACCGAAACATGTTAAATTTAATGTGATCTACTTATTACTGAAGTAATTAAAATCCAAACGTCACATAAAAGTTTTTTAAAGTTAAGCTCAGAGCTCCGGATGAAAGATTTTCGAAAGACCATTAATGATAGTTCATTATCATGTTCGACATGTCACAAGCTTTACATACATATGTTTGGAGTCCCTTAACTCTTTATGGACCTAAAATTATAGTCATTTTAAGCTCGATTTCTTTTCAACCGATTTTCTTTATCCGATGGTCCATGTTAAAAACTCCAACAATCAATATATCCACATTAGATTTATTAGAGTCAAACATCTTAAATTATTTTCTAATCCTTGAATCTAGTTTGCATAACCACACCAATCATTTTACCTTTTTTATGATATTTTTTTAAAAATTTGATGTGAATGAATTGAAAATTTAAATTGTTTGATTTGATATTTTTAGTTCAACTATTTAAAACTTTCAAAAAGTAGCTTTAATATTGTTTTTTCAAACATAAACATAACAATCACAATAAAAAAAACAAATTTATTTCATTTATTTTTGGGGACTAACAAGCACAACTTTCATGAAAGAAAAACAGGAATAATGCAAATTTGGGTAAATAAATCCAAAAACAGAAGTACCTTTTTCCACCTTTTTTTCAAATAAAATAATTTAATTAAATAAAACAAAAATTCAATAAATTCCCCCACCCTCTTGATATGATCATTTAAGCTCAAAAAAGAGAGAGACCAGATCCATCACTTTCATCTCTCTCTCTCTCTCTCTCTAAAAAAAAATGCTAATTTCTGCTTTTACTTTGCTTTTCAAACTTTACTAAAATCCCCCAATTCTTGATTACATCTTTTAACCTAATTTTCTTGATCATCAATTGCTATCTCCAAGATTTCACATTTCAACTCTCTAGTTGATCTAAAGATTTTGAATCCCCCCAAAAATTGCTACTTTTACTTACCCTTTTGTTGGATCTAATCTTTTGGGTGCAAATCAAGAATCTTGAATTCAAAAGATAGATTCTTGGTGTTCATAGGCTTCAAGAACTTGATGAGGTTTGTGTTCTTAACTTTTCATGGATTTCACTTATTCATAAAAACTTGTTGTTTTATGTGTTTTTTAGTGCATTCAACTGTTTATGTTTCTGGGCTTGTTGTCAATTTTTGTGGGATTTCTTTTGAGAGCATTGCAGATTGAACTTTGACTTTTAGATGGTCAAACCTAATGCTTTTCAAATTCTTAACTTATACATTTGTTTTGGTTTTTGATATTGGAAAACTGTGTTTCTTGAAGTAATCTTTGAGTATATGTGTGTAATTGTTGAATTTTTACATAAAGATGGTTATTAATGTCGAATTTTGAAGTTAAAGAATCGTTTATTTGACACCCAAAAGTCAAGTTTTGGGATGAAATTTGTTCTTGGGTTTATTCTAAGTTTTTGATTTGTTGGATTTCACCTGCTGGTTGTGTTCATAGCTGTCTGGGTTTGTTGACTTTACATAGTCAAACGTATCAATTTTGAAATCGATATGTAGTTCAATTTTTGACTTTTTGTTATTTGAAAATTGTCTCTATTCTAATAATGTTGGAATACCTTAAACGTGGTGATTAGAATTTTTGTAGAAAGAAAATCATTAATTGGTATTGAATTTTGAAGGAAAAAAAAACAAGTAGTTTGACTTAAAATCTGGATCTTTCTGGGGGGCTATTATTGGAATTCAATTACTGTATGTGTATGTCTTTTTCTGGTTTTATTCAAATTTCTATCTTCTGGGTACTTGATTTTGATTGTTGTTTGTTCTTTTATGCATTGAACTTAATATATGCATGTTTACTGCATTTTCGTATGTATCGTTTTATATGTAAAACAACATACGAAAATTTGGTTTGCAAGTTTTTACTACGTTATGGGTTTGTAAATGATTATGCATCGACCTTTAGCCATGGGATCATGTGACAAGTGCCGTTTTTGGTGAGAAGTGTGAGAAAGACTTTTAAACCGTTGATCACTTTTTAATCAAATGCCCTCCCATGAATTGCGGCTTGAAAGGGAATTGATTCGGTGCATCTCATCCTAATGTAGGTCCTCATCCAACGGTTGATAACCATTTCTCACGCTTCTCACCGGAACCCAACCCTCAACCTGTACTCCTAAATCAAACCAAACAAAACATTCGGGGTGCGTCAAGAGAAAGAGAGGTTGTTTCCGATAAGACATCGGCTTACTAAAAGGGTAGGTAAAACAAATAGAAAGCATAACTGTAAGCCTTTTTAGGTCAGGGATACAAAAGAATGCAAAGATCCTAGCTTAAAAAAAACGTAGCATGAGGGTGCATTTGGTATGTATTCTTGGACCCGATTGAACGGGAAAGAATGAGAGAGGCATATGAAAGAATTGTGGTAGGTTTGACATGGGTAGTTTAGTAATTTACCAATCTCGTCTTATCTGCATTATTTTGTTTCGCCTATTTTGGTCGGATAGAAAAAATGCATTATTGTCCCACTCAAGTCGTGTCCTTGTCTAATGTGGTGCCAAACATACCTCTCGGCCTATCAAACACTGAAACACACTCTAAAGGAGCTCGGTGTATGTGTGTGTATATATACAGGGTTAGGTTCGGTAGAAAACCACGAAAAACTAAAAAAAAAGGAGGAACGCCCTGGTAACCATTCATCTATATGGTATGCACATGTGCATACTGTGTTGATGAATAGTTATTAAGGTGTTCCGCAAATTTTCAAATTCTTGGGGGTTTTCCCTGAACACCTCTCTCTCTCTCTCTCTATATATATATATATATATCATGTGAGAAATTAAACATTTTGCGAGAAGTCTCAATATCACATATGATTGCACTCCTTTGGGTGTCTATAATCATATATGATTAAGTGTCTATCATTAAGCTTGTGTATCGTGTGTATAGTCATATATGATACCGAGCTTCTGGCAAAATATTTAGCTTCTCGTTTGAACATGTCCATATATAGATACACTTACACACACACATATATATACCGATCATATTCGTGATTCTATTTTGCTATCATCTTCAAATTTGTCATTCAAATCTTTTCTATCCATTAAACACAATGTTAAATTGTGGCTAATGTATCTATAATGCTTATACGATCAGGCTTGGGAACGATCACGTTCGTATATTACCATCCAACAATTTTAGAATGCACGATGATATCTGAAAGACCAAACCGTCTAGCTCGCAGCGTTAGCCAAAAGTTCAAAAAGCTCAACCATGGAACCGTGATGGCCGATGACGATATCTCGGGCGGGGTCTCATTAAGGTGTCTGAGTCTATACAGCCGTGGCGGCGGAGGGTGCAAGGTCGGAGCCGCAACGAGCGACGAGTTTGGCGAAATCGCAAAAGGGTTCAAACCCGTTTGCGGGACCCACGACACGAGCGTTGATTGCTTCTCGTATGGAGTGGACCGGTTTTGGAAGAGAAGCAACCGAAAAAAGAAGAATCTTGAACTCGAAAAGGAGCCGAATCGGAAGAACGCGATGGACGTGTTTCTTCCCGATGACGTTCTCGAGATGTGCCTGATGAGACTCCCGTTAACGAGCTTGATGAATTCCCGGCTTGTGTGCAAGAAATGGCGGGCGTTAACGATCTCGCCGCGGTTTATGCAAATGAGACGAGACGGGTGTTTTCCGAGCCCGTGGCTGTTCGTTTTTGGGACGGTGAAAGACGGTTTTTGCTCTCGGGAGATTTACGGGTTCGATGTTTGTTTCCGGAAATGGCATAAGATCGAATCGGAGGTACTCACGGGTCGGTTTTCGTTCTCTGTTTGCACCGTTCGTGATGATATTTTCGTCGTCGGAGGTCGGTCGAGTAGAATTGACGGAAATTCGTCGAAAACCCACCGAGGAGTCTTGGTATTTAGCCCGATTACAAAATCGTGGCAAAAGGTCGCGTCAATGAAACACGCGAGATCGAAGCCGGTTCTTGGAGTCTCGGAAGTGAACTCCGATCGTTTGGTGGTCAAAAGTCAACACGATCGTTTTCTCCGGTCACGGACCCGGGTCGGTGGTGTATCGGACGTTTACGAGGACCCGCATCGGCTTTCCGTTAGACGGCTATCGAGAAACTCGGTCAACGATAAGGTCAAAAACTCGAGCGTAAAGGATCGTCGACGGTTTTTGGTTATAGCCGTGGGCGGGTTGGGTTCGTGGGAGGAACCGCTAGATTCGTGCGAGATTTACGACTCGTCATCCAACAAATGGACGGAAACCCAACGGCTCCCCGTCGATTTCGGGGACGTTTGCTCGGCGGTCGTTTGTAACGGGACGTTTTACGTCTACTCCGAGACCGATAAGCTCGCAGCCTATGACATCGAGCACGGGTTCTGGGTCCGGGTCCAGATGGGTCCGGCCCCACCACGGGTCCACGAGTACGCACCGAGGCTCGTGTCAGGTGACGGCCGTCGGTTGTTTATGGTGTCGGTCTCGTGGTGCGAGGGTGACGGTGAGATCGGCCGGAGAAACAAAGCGGTTCGGAAGCTGTGGGAGCTCGATCTCGTGTGCTTAACGTGGACCGAGGTTTCGAGGCATCCCGATGCACCGATGGACTGGAACGCGGTCTTCGTTGCGGACCGGAACTTGGTTTTCGGGGTCGAGATGTTCAAGATTTTCGGGCAGGTTTTGGAGTTTTTGACGATGTGCGATGTGTCCGAGCCGGCCTTGAAGTGGGTCCACGTGTCGAAGAACCAGGTGGCTCGGGAAATGGATGCGGCTTCGTGTGTGATGAAATCGATGGCCGTAGTGCACTTGTGACCAAATGCAGATAATTTTGGTTGAAATCGATGGTTTGTAATTTTGTTGAGTTTTATTTTGGATTCGTAGTAAATTCGAATTTAGTTCGGGTTACAAACTTTGCAAGATTATGTATTTCTTTTGCATAAGCAAACTATATTTACTCCAAATGTGGCAATTTCATAAGTGAAAGGGTTGGTTTGGGTTATGTATATAATCTATAAGGGTTAGATGTGTAAAACTTAATAAACTAAAATCTTACATGGTGAGTTACTTGAAAGTCTTAACTCTTAAACCATAATTGAAAAGTTAGCGGACAGCTGATAAACTAGTTTTTATCTATTAAGATAGGATTTTGCGATAAACTCGAAAAATAAGTTAGGTGGTAGGTTAAAAACTAATTTGTTTTTATCGGAATAGTGTTTTGCGATAAACTAAAAAAATAAGTTACTACTGATGGTTACATAACGTGGCCAAAAGGTTATACAAATTAAACAAAAACAAACCAACCCGTTTTCATTTGTTTTTATGGGGAAAATGCACGAAAGTTTGCTTTTAATAGGTAATAATGATGATGTGAATGTCAGGATGTCAATACATGTGAATTTGATTACATCTTAGAAACTCATATATTTTAGTTCCATACATTCACAAAAGCTAAAACCGGTTTAATACGTTAAATTCAAACATTTTTTTTTATAAATTTGTTGTAACAATTAAGAAAACAGTTTTTTTAACGCGAATTGAAACTAAGAAAAGCCATTCACTATCAATTTATCGAGTAAATGTTTGATGTCACTTACGTTTCCGAGTAAGTATAGCAAAAATCAATAACCTTACTCAGTAAAAGGGAAAAGAATGATCGAGAGTTTTACTTGGCAAACAGATAATGACTCTTACTCAGTAAGTGGTTATCGTATGATATGCTAACAAACAACGATCCATATTGATGGCCAAAAATATTGTCTGAAAAGGTACAGGTAACGACACTTTTAGATAAACAATTACTTGATAGGCATTATAATATATAACAATTTAGAGGAATGATGAACAGTATATTTAGAGTAAAGTGAAACTTTGGTCCATGTGGTTTGATACTATAATGCTTTTCATCCTTAATTTTTAAAATTTGTTTTTTTCATCCCTTTAATTTTTGTTGTTATTTCATTTTCATCCCTCCATCCAACTTTGTTAAATTAAGTGGTTAACTCATCCAAAAAAATGTTCATCAAATTACATATTTATTTTCAAAATACATAATTCACATTTTGTTACTTTTTACTTTATTTATTTATTTTATTAAGATATTTATTTTATTGGTTAATAATAAACTATTATAATTTTAATCAAAAAAATAATCAAATAATTTCATTAAACGCACATGATATTTTTTTTCCAATGTTTTAGGTTAAAATCTGTTAAAATTAGTATTTTTTATTCATTGATTTATTAAATCTTTTATTTATTTTATTAAACCTTTCGTATGACAACGTATGTATAAACTTTATGTTTCATATAAATCTATGTTACTACTTATGATAAATTTATCACAGTCTATAACCCGGCGCGAAGTCCGGGCTCTTAATAACTAGTTTAATATGGTTTTTGTTTTTTTGGTGTAAGAGGGGTGAGTTTTGAATATGTTTAGAAATATATGGGTTTAAGTTGTCATAACTAAATAGGTGCGGGACGTAATTTGGCATATGGGCTAAACTGCCAACCAGGGAGAGAAAAGAGGCACAGTTGTTGAATCAGGAATGTGATTTGCCGCCATGGGAGAAGAAGCTGAAGCTGCAGATACTCAAATTTCTCGACTATCAGCAAAGGAAGTAGAAGGACGAGATGAAAACACCTTGATTTTTCTCGATTCAGTCGATAATTATCTCGTCTTAATTGAAACATTATCTTCCACTCTTCGCCAGGTACTCATTGATTCACTGTTTCTGGAACGAATTCACGATTCGATATCTTCATTGTGTTACGATGGATTGATACTATATCCTGTTGTTTGATTTGTTTCAGTTTATAATGTGATCTGCTCAGTTTTGTTGTTAGTGATGGTTGAATTTGTTATTCGTATTCGTTTTTATCACCTAGGTTCTGAAATTTGGTTGAAGTTTTGAAATTTTCAACTGACTTTTGATGATTCTATTAAATATCTGAAAGTTACTAGATTTACATTCTGCTGGCCATGATTATAGAACAATCGTTTTAGGTTTTTAATTTTTTGATCAGTTATAGGTTTGGCTAGCAGATAGAATCAGGTTAAATTAGGGCTTTATTAGGTTTATCTGTAGAGTTACTAGAGCATATTCGATGTATTGTATTCGTGAGGGTTCTGCTGTACTTAATACTGTAGTTCGGTTCAATATAGTTTTGTTCATATTGTTGTTCTCATTCCAGATTAATCCCTGCTGTCTGAATTGATCCATCAATACATATGTCATACACTTTTACCCCTCTCTGTAATGCTGCAGTTGTTCTGAGTTGTCTTCTTTGCTGAGTTTGCCTCCATGCTTAGGGTTCAAAAAGAACATTTCTTGGGAACTGGTAGGCTTTCTTTTTGGTTGTTGTGACTCGGTAAAAATGTGTGAAGTTGTTCTATTTACGTTGATACTTCTCTTGTGAGGTAAAATGAAGTTTTTCTGGCAAAGGGATAACAAGTTTTTTAAAACTAGCTTTATTTGTACCAAAGGGTCATTGGCCCTGTAGTACCCGGGTTACTAGTAGAGCCAAGCCTCGTAGGAGGTCATGGGTTCAAACCTCACAAAGGTGAGGAGTGTGTGCGTGTATTTTCTTAATGTAAACATTATATACTTAGAAAAAACTAATTTTATGTGACAAGCTGAACGATTTCGATGATGCTAAGCCACATCAGCATGGGCTTTGCTGGATTGCCAATAAGGCATTCACCAAAGACCGCTGAATAAACTAGAATTCCTTTGGTACTTGCAGCTTTGCTGTGTCCATTCTTCATCCATGTCCTTTCGTGAGCATTTCTGGGCTGACTTGGTACTCCTGGCACACCAAAGTACTAAGGCAGTATGTGTGGTTAAAGCGTAAAGAGCAATCCATGGCATTTAGTTCATATATTTCTAATTTCCATTATTACAGCCTCTATGCTCAAGATGTTTGACTTTATTGAATTTATGCATGTTTGCTCAAAATAGAAGTTATTTTTCCTGCAGGTTGTTGATTCTCTTAGATTTTGGTATTAATTAAGAATTGAATGAGGTGTTGTTGGTTTTACTTGTATTCGTTGAGATGTGGGATTATCTGCCTATTTATTGCAAGTGTTCATACTTTTCTTATTTTAACTTATCTCATAACGGCTTACACCATGGCTTATTGTCATTCAATTTATAAGTGGAGGCTTCTTTACAACTGATGTTACTCTTCTCATCTCATTGGTACCATAACCTTCAATACTATTGAGATGGATTTTGTCTTAACTGGAAATTGTGGTTATGTACGTGCACTTGATGTACATAGAGTTGCATCTCTTCTATGACTTGTCTCTATTTGGACAAAGTGGAGTTTGTTCTTGACAGAATCAAGTGCTTCTGATTATTTGACTTATAGGGATGGCTGGAATTAGCTAGTGCTCGGCATTCAATGGGTGCTTCACGTGTAAACAGTTCCCTGCTTAGCCTTAAAGAACATTCTGCTGCTACAAAAGTGGAAGTAGATTCTGACAATGGTACTTCATTGCCCTCTCTCNAATTTATGTTGTAGTTTCTGCCATCTACGATGTTGAATTGGCCTTGTCACATGGATGTTGTTTTTGCTTAAATTACCTTGACTAACCTTGCAGCCTTAGCACCTTGACGGTGCTTTCTCAGATTAAATCGTTTATTATAGGAAGAAGAGTGGAGCACACCATATTTGTAAGAAATAAGCTAGTATGGCTAGAGAGTTTCTTGAATTATTTGTTGGGTTGGTTTTTTGTATGGTTTACAAATGTGGGAATTTTCTCAACCATGTTCACCTCCTTAATTGGATTATAAGGAACATTCTAGGTCCTATTAAAAAATATAGGACATTTCTATAAAGAGTTAGAGAACTAAAGCGAATGCTATTAGGTACAAAACTATCCAAGATACTTGGGAGAAACTTATAATCCGTAGAGAATTCTAGAAAACCATTGAGCCTTTCTTTGAGAATGTTTGTCAGGTGGTCGAATAATGCATCTGCTGGTGTTGGGGTGGTGGACTTTGCAACCCATGACAAAGGCCAAACCGAAAGGGAAAATAACACTTGACGATAAAGGAAATTCAAAATAGCGAAAAGTGATGGCTCAATTTTCATGGGTTTCGCTTTCATACCTCAACACAAGTATCTATCATATACATACTTAGATTATCACAACAATGTCAATCACATCTCCTCTATTGTGCCCAATAGTTGATGGCTTATTATTTGGTTCACAAGCAATCACCTTCTTTCAAGTTATTGCCTAATTAAAATGCCTCAGTCTTGACTTTAGCTTGTTAATTTGGATAACAATCGGATAATAGGATGTAATTGATATGATTCTGAGTAGCTTATGGGGTAATTGATGAACTTTTTTGTTGAGACGTACAAGTGAAAAACAGTGATTGCTTGCTTCTACTATTTCGCCTAATAATAAAATTTAAGCATGCTGTCAAAGATGAACATCATCTTAGATGTTATTATATGAGTATAGAACACCTCCTGTCCTACTCTGTTCAGTTGATAGTAAAGGGAAAAATGTAAAACTCTCCAGTTCAAATAAGATGCTTATAGAGTTGACTGATTTGTAAATATGAAGTAGATTGTAGTTCCTGTGTCCCAAACTGTTACAATGTTTGGCATTATTTTGTGGAAAGCTTTGATTATTTTAGTCAAATGTCTAAAACGATCTACACTTGGAAAGTTTTGAACCAAACTAAATCTTACCAATAATTTGTAATGGTAATTTAAAGCAAGTAACTTTACCTTGAACTTATGTCAACGAAACTAATACTAATTTGTAATGGTAAGCTAAAGCAATTAGTTTATTCCAATAAGGCAATGCTACAATTAAATAAACATCCCAAAATGAAAACTTTTGCAACTTTTATGAGACATTGTTGGTCCTAACCTATAGATCTCTGTTACTGTTTCTAGTTTTTTAATTTGAAATTATGTGTTGTATGGGGTCAATTGAGTACTTCAGCTTCCAAGCATCGCACGTTTACTAGTCTAGGAGTACTAATTTGCTCTCTGCTTTAGCTGGCTCTATGACAAAGTCACCGTTCACTTTACGCAAATGGGCATCTTCTGACGATAAAGACTCTTCTTTGGAGAAGGAAAACAATGACGAAGATGAGCAATTAAAAGAAAATTCTAGCAGTCCAAAACTGGGGATTCATGCTTCACCTCAGGATTCTGGTAAACTTCTTTAATTTGTCTATAACATTCACTTAACAGTTAATGGTATTATATTGCTTTGTGGAAGCTACATATTATAGTGAAACAATGCATACATATTATAGTGAAATAATGCATACATATTGTAGTGAAACAATGCATAGTCATATGTTTTGTATCAAAACCCATGGTGTGTCCAAGCCAACTCCACTAGGGTGATGCTCCCTTTGGTTTCTGAAAATAGGTATAGTTTGATTTTAAAGGTCAACAGACTACATTTTAAACCAGTCTATTAAATTTCTTTAATTTACAAGCAAAAAAGTTTCTTTCTTCATTAAAAAAAAAAGAGATCTTTTTTTCTTCCCAGATACAAAGTTAATTTGATTTTTTACTCGTTTGTAACTCTTCTTATTTTTACTACTTGTACAAATTTTGATCTTCTTTTTCCATAATGGAAGGAGTATTTCTTAAGCATTGCAATGAAAAGGGTAGCCTGTAGGTCTGTTACAATTCCTTGCTTTAGAATTGTTATTGTTTGTATCCTCAGACCACTTATTGCAGTTTCTTTCATGGTTTTTTGCTCTTGCCAAGAAAATGAAGAGAGTTTACCGCAAAGCAGCAACGGATCTGAAACTAACGCATCACCACCAGAAAGCAACGGATCTAAAACTAATGCAGCACCGTGTAAAACGGAGAGCACTGTAAGTAAAGAAATATGATCCTGAACTCTGTTTTAACTTCCCTTAATGACGATAGACATGCTATCTTGAGGACCCCATGGGATTAGTTTAGGTGCACACGCAAGCTGCCGTGGACACCCATAGTTACAAGAATAAAGAACAATTATTTGTTTGCAACAAAAAGTCAAGTACGATGATTCGACAAGTTACTCGTTTGTTGCTATTTTTGTTGGGCATTGGAAGGAGATCGTTGCTATTTTCTTTAGATAAAACAGAGTTATTTCTTAAATACATTTCCTTCAAGTATGTGATGTTATTTGTGTATGTAGCTTCAGAAAGAACGAGCAAAAGTACTATCGGTGTTTGGAACTTTGGTTTCTCCTAAGCTTCGGGCTTCTCAACTTTCATTTGAAACAGGTGAAATTTCCAAAGCTATTTGACTT